>JANCMC010046304.1:1474517-1541575 GCA_024363005.1 Charaxes varanes
TGTTCCACATCGTGGCAAAAGCATCAAATGTGTGACAAAAGCTTTTATTATGTATATGTTCAAGCAAATACAACCAATAGCCTACTAAAGAAAAAAAAATCGATTACTAAACAGAAATGAAAGAGGTACTGTGCTGTTTTATGTTTGTAATGAATAAAAAAAAGAGACGTATTCTTGATTTTATTCATTTAAATTCGTCCACATTGTGGCAAAAGCGCTGCACTTTGCGGCCAAAGCATTTAACATTTAAATTAATGTTGATCATCCTCGATAAATATCGAGGATAGAGGAAAATTCTAAACAAAAAAGAAGAAAATTGGCCGGCAAACAAGATAATAGATTACTGAACTATTGTATCCTTACTTGTATGTGGATTGTAAACGTTGTCCTTTATACCACGCCATGCTAATAAGCTAGCCGATATTGGCGCACACGAGCAGGGAATTAATTGGTGGATGCTACCGGTGTTCAACAATATTGGTGCGTCGTGCCATACGAGTATCGCGTGTCTAAATTGTTAGGATACCACAGCCTGCGGTATTGTTGGAATTTGTTAGCGTATCTGTTTTGTTGACTGTATTCATTTCGTTCCACATTGTGGCAAAAGCGTTGCGCGTTGTGGTAAAAGCTTTTATTGTGTGACTGATCAAGCTTTTGTCAATAGTTACTAAATAAAAAAGAAGGGATTTTTTTGACTAATAAAAGAGTACTGAACTGATTTATTTTCACTTGCTTATATGCAGAAAGTAAACGTTAATACCACGGCATGCTAATAAGCTGGCCGATATTGGCGAACACGAGCGGGGAATTAATTGGTGGATGCTACCGCTATTCAACAATATTGGTGCGTCGTCCCGTGATATGAATATCGCATGTCTAAATTGTTGAAATCCCGCAATCGCGGTTGTTTTGTTGGAACTTGTTAGCGTATTTATTGTGTTGACTGTATTCATTTTGTTTCACATTGTGGCGAGCGTGTTGCAATTTGTGACAAAAGCGTTTATTATGTCGTGGATCAACAAATTTATTCTCTGATATTATGTTAAGGAATTTTATTAACACATTTTATTACTTTTTGATTTTTGACATTTCGCTCTTACTTTAACTTCGATTTAAATAAACTACATTCGAGAACTCTTCGTATAAAAAAGAAATATCAATGTTTAAGCCCCCTTTGGTTTCTATCACACATACCGCATCCATCCGAGTGCTGTCACTTTTTTAAATCGTTTTTCTTATCTATACTTCTATAATAACATATAAAGCAGAAGAGTTTGTTTGTTTGGTTGAACGCACTAATCTCGGGAACTAGTGGTATGATTTGAAAAACTCATTCAGTGTTAGATAGCCCATTTATCAAGGAAGTTTATAGGCTATATATTATCACGCTAAAATTGAATCTATTTTTTTTACTAATTTTACGCGGACGAAATCGCGAACACAACCAGTATATAATAAACCTGGAGATGAACTCAGCAACCTCCTGCCATCACCAAGTATTATCATATTGCTGGCCACATATGAGTTCCATCAATCTGTTTCCGAAGCGTTGGGAATATTTAATGCATTATTCGTCTATTAAACCTTCTAGTATAAGTCATGCCTAAAAACGCCAATTTTGACGAATGTCGATAATTTCATGTAAAAGAAGTGTTTTATGTAGTGTTGTTTTCTAATCTTTTCATTAGTCTATAGTGTGTGGTGGGAGTGTCACTACATTTAGATTAACAATTTTTATATTGTATAATAAATTCTTAGTTACATTGTTGTCCAATCTCCTTCGTGTCTTCTCCATTGAACGTCACGTACATATCTTCAAAAGCAAACCATTTAACAAAGAAAGAAGAAAAAAGCAAGTAAGCATTAGGTGCTATTTAAGAGAGAATATTGCCAGATGAAGCAAGAATATTCTAAAATAAAAACTATTTAATCTTCACGTGTTCCTGAACTCACCTTCTGCAATAATGCTGATAAAAAACATCGTTAACTGTAAACAACTTTTTTCAGCCTATTAAACTGTTACGTGCAAATCAACTCTAATCACAACTATGCAATGATATAATACGAAAAATTGATATAATAAATACTCTACTTATAGAATATTGTTACATTTAACTGCTGTTTACTGATCGACAGCAAAGGATTTAAATTGGACTATTATCTCTTTATAAAGTTGACAGTTTATTGTTGTCAATTTATATTCACTACTAGTTGTTGCCCGCTTCTTCGACCGCGTGAAATTAGGTGAAAAATTTTAGCGTGACAGTATAAAGGATATAACTTTCCTCGATAAATGTGCTGTCTAGTAAGAGCTAAAAAAATCAAAAAAATCAGACTGGTAGTTCCTGAGATTAGCGTGTTTAATAAACAAACAAACAAACTCTTCAGCTACTAGTTTAATTCCGTTGATTGACATTGTTGTCAACCGAAGAGAATAATCAATTAGTTTTTTTTTTTAATATAATGATTACTACTGCAGTGTACATTTTGTCTTTAATATTTATAATGATGCTAAAATTTATCTAAGTATATTTTACGAGAAGGTAAAGGTTAGTGAGTTTGTATGTTCCTAATCTCCGGTCCTACTAATCCGACTTTGAAAATCCTTTTACTATTAGACAGGTATATTGTTAGTGCCATGGACTGCTCTTTATTTTGAAAAATATGTATTTCAATTGCACCCGTGCGCAGCCAGGGCGTGTGACTAGTATGTAGTAAGAAAAGATCAAATTAATAATAAAAATATATTTTTATCTGCTTTTATTTTATCTTGCGTAGGTCTGCGGATTTGATCGTATTAACTATGATAGTGTGTCCGAAAATCCAGGAGAGTATTACAGGAGAGTAGGCTGCTGTGGTACGGCCATGTCAGCAGGTGTTTACCTGACTATGAGTAGACAACTTAACTAGAACTTTCCATCCCCGGGCAAAGATCTAAAGGTAGACCCAAAACAAGATAGAGCAAAACGGAGAGCAAGAAGTAGGAAGGTTGATCTCATCACCACGTGGGATATAAATATAGCAAAAAAAAAGAGAGAGATAGTACTAACTATGGATTGATGTGCGAAACGCCATCGTGAAGCCATAGTATTGATTGTGACGACCAACCAAGTTACAAGTTCCGATACTTAGCTTACTAAGTTATACTTTGTAATCTTGAGCGCTATCAAACTTAGCTTGCTTTCGAACAATTTCCAATTCGCCCAACTTTACCGATAACGCCGCAGTAGGTCAATGTTGTCCCTCTTTGTATTTGCTCATTACCTCAAGAAATCACTGAAGCCATAATATAATATGAGAAGATTCATGATTTTGATTTGTTGGGACATTTTGCTAGAAGTTTCGTGCCCCGCGCAACATCTTGAAATCTATCAGCTCAAGCATTTTCGATACGAATAGCCAGGGAACCTATTTTAGCTGTTAAAAGAACCGTCCCCAAAGAGAGTGGATGTCATCTTGTGTACTGGTGTATTAGTGAGCTAATTAGTCAAAAAGCAAAGAAGTGGCACACATCCTCAGCCCTTTGTGCCAGCCTCCGAGAATCCTCTACTAGGGATTTGAGTGTCAATGGTAATTGAGATAGGTTGGCCGAAGGAAAGAGAACTTGTTCAGGTGGGGTTTCAGATAATAGCTCTGACTTGGGGTGTTGTGTGGTGTTTTAAAAAGAATATTTTTTGAATAATTCAATTTATGTTAATGATGATAATATAAGGCCAGCAGATTGACGTTATATTAAAAAAAAATGCTGTCAGAACGCACGACCAGGACCGGCCCTACCAGAGGGCCTCTCCGGTATGCAAGTTCCATTTACTGCTCTTATGAAGCTGTCCATACATATACAACCAAAGAAACAAACCGGTACAGATATAGTGCATTCGGTGATTTCTCCAAATGCAGAACAATATCGACACTCGGCGGTGGCGCATGGCGATGAAATTTCATTAACACCACATGGCACTTCTATGTCCCGTCCTTAATAAACATTTTCCATTAGACTTATTTAACATTAGCCGTGCCCGCGACTTTGTCCGCATAAAATTAGGCAAAAAAAAAAATACATTCAATTTTAGCGTGATGATGTATAGCCTATAGCCTTCCTCGATAAATGGACTATCTAACATTGAAAGAATATTTCAAATCGAACCGGTAGTTCCTGAGATTATCATGTTTAAGTAAACAAACAGACTCTTCAGCTTCATAAATTAGTATTAATAAAGCCGAGAGCGAGGTTAAAATTGTGTTTTAATTGAAATCGCTTAAAGGAGTAAGATAAATAAATTATATATGTATGTTTCTAGTAAAAGAAATATTTAGGTGCTTATAAGATTATTTAATAAGTCATTGATGCATCGAATATACATATATTTTTCTATGTATTAGGTTCATCTAGAGCATTATTTATCTAAAGCATCTTCCAAAAAGTTTACTGAAAACAGTTATAGAATAAGAGCCCCTGAACAGCCAGGCTTATGGTATATTGTAAAAGCAGAAAGTTTCAGCGCATGCTCTCTATACGGGTAAGAACAACGGCCCATTATGAAGTTTGAATGATCGTGGCTTTGACAAGTATACGGCACTAGAGGTGTGAAAATGTAAATTCACATTTTTCATCATGCTCTTTATACAGGTAAGAACAATGGTCCATTATGAAGTTTAAGTGATCATGGCTTTGGAAGGTATACGGCAGTAGGGATGTGAAAAACGTAAATTCACATTTTTCATCATGCCCCCTATAGAGGTGAGAATCATGGGCCATTATGAAGTTTGTGTGATCGTGTCTTTGGCAGGTATGTACATATGTACATGCTTAAAGTATGAAAAACTGTGAGGTTTTTACAAATTACCGTAAACCAAGGTTGTTCAGAGGCCTTCAGTCTATTATAATTTTAAAACATAAAGAAACACCATTTTTAATCAACTTTGTAACTTTACGTACGTATATTAAATAAATAAATTTTTGAGTGGCCTTCTAAGTCCACATTTAAGACTGTTAAGTTTAAAGTTTTTATGCCCGATGGGATATTATTCTTCCAGCTAAATATACCATAATTTACAATTTGCTTAAATTTATGCAGAGACTAATAAATTAATAGGTACTTTAACTACATATAAATTAACTCGCAAACAATTTCTACTCTATAATGAATTAAAATAATTAATAGCAATAGATCATTTAGTACATATGTTAATTTAATACCTGTTACGAATCCATATTTCGTTGCACATATTATGACAAATATATGTAAAATAGACTTCAACATTTTGCTTAAATGATAACTATATGTAGAATTATCATCGACACTTTCATTTTTATAGCTATGTCGTGTATACCAGTTTTATATCAGTGTTCATTAAAAGTACAATAAATTTATTAATCTATTATATATACATACTAGATAGCCCGGCCATACGTCTACCACAGACATTTCCATAAATCCTTTTTTTTTTTTATGTTACAAGGGGGCAGACGAGCAGGCAGTAGGCACCGAAGTGCCTACCGTCGCCCATGGACGATGGGTCCTGATTAATGTCGTTGAGTGAGTTTGTAGAGACTGCGGGGATTCCGGGGATGACGTCACACGGCAGTCGGTGATCTTAATCACTCCACAACCACAGTCTCGTGTGTCTCCACAACCACATCTCTCACGTTGGTAGAAGAAGATTTTTTAAGATCCTCCTTCGAAAAGCAAATCCTCCACCTCAGCATTACTTTTCCTATTTTATTTACAAAACGAAAATACCAACTCATGTACAAAAATAATTAACGATTATAGACATAGCCTATTAAATTATGGTTTTCTGCGTAAGAAACTTGCTTTTTACCTTAAAAGACGTTAATAACCTTGATCCAAAACACGTATCAAAAACATATAAAAATTATTACAATTCTATATGTATGTATAAAACAAAATTGAAATGCACAATACTGATCTTTAGTATTTAAAGTAATGGGTAACATTGTGCCAAAAATTTGCGAAATTTAATTCTAGTCTGCACGCTTCTTGCGTTAAAAACCTGACATTTGATTAAAATGTACAGCCAGCGTTCAAATGATTTGTTACGAGATTCAATTTGTTAATTTGATTTCGACATTATTCATTGCGAGATAACGTTTGGAATGATAAACTCTGTAGTTAAATTCATTGTGTACTAATTTGAAATACGCGGTTTGTCAAAAACAATTTAATTGAAACAATTACATTTCCCATTGTTATAATTATCCCTCTATTTGAGATTCGTTTAGGCATCCAACCATAAATCTGACCGTCCACAGACAAAAGTAACGTTTAATGTATTCTAATAGTGACATATCTAAACATGTCTTTATGTTTATTGTAATCTACGTCTAACATTGAATAAGGAATGAAAATATCCTTTTATAAGCTCTAAGTCGTATCAGTTCCGAGTAGCTGAAAACTAGTAACATATTCAGTAATGCTATTACAGAAAAAAAATTCGAGCCAAAATGTAGGTTCACGTTAGTTTCTGAAAACTACTAAAACAGTTTTTAATGAAATTTCGTAAGTATCTGTAATTAAGTCTAAATTAAAATGTTTTTCTCGATATTTTACTTCGACATCATTTTTAAGGGTCCCGTACCTCCAAAAGAAAAAAAGAACCCTTATAGGGTCACTTCGTTGTCCGTCTGTTTGTCAAGACCTTTTTTTTCAGGAACAGGAAGACCTACAAAGTTGAAATTAATATCAAATACTGATGTCTGCGGGCCCCTTCAATTTAAAAAAAAAACATCCCTCCAAGTGAACACAATCAAGAGATAAGGCTGTTTGTCACTTTTCGCATACATTTGCAAAGGGCATCAAAACCTATAGGATACTTCCCGATGACCAAGAATAGATAGATAGGAGAAGAGAAGATATTTGACAAGAAGCTATATCTTGTAGCAGAAGTAAAGGAAACAATCTGAAAACTGTTTTTTTTTTTAATTATAAATGTTTAATATAATAATCCTATTAATTAAAAGTAAGAAAGGCAAACTTTAGGGGAAAACATCTTCCGGCTACTCCGCTAATAAAGCCATACATGCTAATGGATGTGAAGTAAGAAAATTGATCATTTCATGAATGCATGAAAAACTAAACTACCATTAGGGGATAGAGTCTACAAAGGTTATTCGTAAACCTTTGTAGAGTCTATCTCCTGATGATGCTTTGGTGTAGAAACAAAACGTGCGTTGAGGTACATCGGAAAGTCAGTGTAGTGCTGTGCTTTGGTGGCGGATTTGGTGATGTAGCTTTCGGGTTGCAGCATTACACCGATTTTCCCTCGTATTCATTCGCGGATTAAAGCAAAGTAGTACTCTATATTTTACGTGACTACCAAAACACGGAGGAGATCAGAGGTTTTTTGAACCTAGCCGCGGTAAGAACTGCTTTACCTAGAGATCTACAAGCTACAACCTCTTTATAACATTCAACAACGACCTACGAAGTAGACCTTAAATATTATTAGTCTATGCGGTAGTCGGAGAATGATGTTCATTTGTCGGTGTTTTATATGAGACTCCCTGTTTGCGGTGATTGAACACCTCTTCATTCCTCTCCGAACCACTTTTCATCTTCGCCTTGTGCCTTCCCACAATTCCCTTTTTTTATAATTTTGCATTCCGTACAATGGCAGATTGAAGTCAGGTTCAAAAAACAATGTAACATCCCTTTGTATTAACTTATAAATAAATGATTTAAAAGGGGCCCATATTAAAGATGTGTAAATTTGTATGTTTTATCTAACATATTGTGTGATTATGAATGTCAATATACATAAAAGAGTCATAAGGTAAATAAAAGTTGGATGAAAATGATATAACGACCTATCGGTTCACATATATAGTAAAATGTATAAAGAAATATGCCAAGGAAGCCGTACGCGATCAAATCAAGTCATTCGGAGCGAACGCAACACGACACCGTTCCTAATCCTCTTAGATCCCCATACAGGGTACAAGCTTTTTGCGTATGCCTTATAGATTCCATATATAATTCCGACCTTATTTCAATATACTTAAGACATTGAATGCGAGAATATTTTATGAAGAAATTCATAAGGAGAATTTTATATGGGATCTGTTTGGACTGATACGCTCTCTTACGTCGCCGTTCGATGTTCACGGATCATTACGCCCTTTCATAAACACAGCAAAGATCTGTTTATCATATCTAAGCTGGGCATAATCGTTATGCCTGATCAGGGACTTCGTAAGACTTATAGGGGCCCTAGATACACATTTAGGTTTTTTTCATAAATAAAGGAAAGATCTAGTTATCATGTCTAAGCTGGATACCATCGATATGCTTGACCGGGGCCATCTTTAAATTCACAAGGGCTTTTAAGCATGGTTGGGTATTTTGAATAAGGAAAAGATTCGTCTACTACACATCTAATCTAGGGGTAATAGTTATGTTTGATCGACCGTCTTAAAGAGGCCTTTGGACAGTTTTTTTATTAATCTCTTTATTGCACAATTTAAAAAATACAATTGTACAATTAGGTGAGTTTAATGCTTACCTAACTAAGGACGTACAAGAGAAATTGAAAATTAATTTAGCTTCGGAAGGGTGTTGTTAAAGTCTCTCCAAAAACAACTCTTTTAATTATCTTTTAAAAGAAGTTTTTTTATATAATTAAAGGAAAAATCTATTATTATATCTTTTAGTATATTCGTTGATGCATCCATAAATTCGCAAGAAGGTTAGCTCACTGTCGAATTTGCAGAAAGTCCGTTTAAAGGTAAAACTTTTTCAATTTGTTTTGTACGAGAAAACTTCGCCGGAAAAGTATGTGACAGTTAAACTTTACAATTACATTCTAAACGAGATAGAGATTACATTTTTAAAAAGTACTTGGGGATTACTCCGATTAGAGAAAAGTAATTATATCATATTACTAGCTGTACCTCCACGACTTTGTCCGCTTGTGGCACGTTGACTTTTATTACATCAGGACTTATTTTTACCCACCTCTCCTCTGACATCAAGAGACGAGACGAATTTCTTAGCATGCCATGGGTTCACCGTGCGGCTGCCGGGTTCATCGCGTTGCAGAGGAAGGAACCATAGCAGTGCCCGGGACTTGTGACCCAGGTGTTGGTTTAAGAGCGCGTTCCAGCTGGCGGTCGCCCATTTCGTAGCTCTGCAATATTTTTACATGTAGGGCACATTTGTATGACAACAAGTGTAAATTGAAAACATTTTTATTATTTTTGGGGTGATTTCGCCTTACAAATCGGTGAATGCCGGATGCACGTACGAGAAAGTGTCACGTTCTGCCGGAGCCGAGCGTGAAAGCGAGAGTTCGGAACAAGCGATAGAGAAACACGATTAGTGTTATCATGTAAAGTTATCGTCCGTAAATCGACTTTAGAGACGGCCAATGTTTTTTTTTTGCCGTTCATATTTTTAGTGAAAATTAAATAAAATATTTTTTGACATAATCCATGAATCTGAATATGACGGTCTGAATATCTTTCAGATATAGATGCATCTGAACATTCAGATTCTAGTCATATCAGCAGTAATAAAAAGCATTTTTATTTAATAATGTAACATTTTTGATGTAAGAAAACTTTGAAATACATATTTTCAACTAATAATATCTAATTCGAATATTCATGTCTACTCACTCTTGCTGTAAGCACAGGATTCGTATCAGCGGGTGACTGTCCGTACGAGAAAACTTCCCACAAAGTCGTTGCGAACGCCCAGATGTCTCCCACCACAGACCTCCTCGCCATACTCATATCCGAATAAAACTCCACCGGCATCCAATGTACACTAAAATAAGAATATATTTATATAATAATTTAAATATTCAGTCATTTTTAGGGTTCTGTAGACCTACAAGGAACTTTTATAATTTAGATGGTCACCCCTAGGATTTCCGAAGTATTATATGTAGAGGGTAGAAATTTTACATGTTGATAGGGCATGCTAAGAACACATTAGGAACATTATTTTGAAAGAAATCGGACAATTTTTAAATTCATTTCCCAAATACCTTTATCGCGTACGTTTTAAATACACAAACCCTACCCTTCTGTATAAGCGTATTTTTTTTTTTATATTTAAAAGAATATTAGGAATACTTTTTTTAGGTATGTCTAATATTCCGATTTTAGTCCATACCTTATACCGTTGAGCTATTGAGGCTCTAGGTATTTCGACACGTTCTTGACCATTTTTTATATAATTAAAAAGATCGTATGATAAAATGTATGTCCAAATTCTTAATAAAATTATAAATAGATGATAGCTCACTCTTGTGGCGAGTACTGCCTTAACGAGGGTCCCGACAGCTTCACAATAATTCGGTCCGCCTGGTGCGAGGACAGCAACAGTCTGCGGCACCGAATACAGCCGTGCACAATTCCAGCCTCCGAAAGATCCCAGAGGGCTCTCGCTAAATTTGCCGCCACTTTTTTCAGATGAATCGGCTTCACGCGTTCCTCGTGTTCTCTAGAAATTATATAATACATATAAAAAATTAACAGCAACTAAAAGTCTTTTGTTATTACAAGATATAATATCTACATACGGTTTTTTGTATTTAATGTAGCCTACAAAAATATATAATACTTTACAACTTCTTCCTAGCGTTATCCCGCTCTAGTACCAGGGTCCGCTTAGACTGCAGAGGATGTGGCTGGGAAGCGAGTTAAGATGACCGATTGCGATCTGACGTCATCCTCGTAACCCCCACGATCTCTACAACCTCACGACATATATATATATATATGTATGTATATAGATTCTTTAAACTCATACCTGAGGTAAACGTCGAACGGTCCGTAGGGCAGGTACTCCATGACCATGGCGGTGGGCGCGCTCAGCGTCACACCGTACAGGCGTACGATCGCGCCGGACTGTACGCACGCCCACTTACTCGCTAACTCTATGAAGTCCTAAAAAAAGTACCTTTTTCTCACATGAGATCGACGTGAAGTGGCGACAATGCTGTCACGTCAGGTGATGATATTGTGGTCGCGTTTCGTTCGGTCTGTGAGATTTGGCGGTGGCCTAAAGTCGTAATTAAAGGCCGGCAATGCATCTGCTAGCCTTCTGGTCGTGCAGATGTCCATGGGCGTCGGTAGGCACTAAGATGCCTGCTGCCTGCTCGTTTGCCCCTTGTAGCATAAAAAAAAGCATCAAAGACAGTTCGTATAGGACAGCGACATCAACCATGTAAGCTCATGTCAAGAATTAAAAAATTACGAGAGCCTTTCTTAACCCGGTCCTGTCGCAAAAACAGTTCTTAGCTTATAAAAAATAAATCCCTAAAAATTTTATCTTTGTACGTCCTACGGTTTTTAAACTTTGTGATAGGTCACCTGTCGCTTACATATATACCTACTCGTATGTATGTAGACAGCCATAAACGTATTGTTTCCATATAAATGACTTCTTTGTATGTTTAATGGAAATAAAGACGTTTAAACCTAAATTCGTCAGTAACGTTTACTTTCTAATTAAATAAAATTGTGACTTGCTTGTATGACGTATGTAATGACTAAATGAATTTATTTTTATATGTTCATACGCGAAGCGGATGGAGGAGTATGAAATTTGGCACAATTGTAGTTCATATAGAGGAAGGTGAGCGAATGCTAATATATTTTTTATAATAAGCAGTATTAATATGTTAAATTGTTAAAATAAAACCAGAAGTTCACCAATACTAGACAATTTACACACACACACATGTATTAGAAGACGTCAAAGCGCAATCGTGACAACCGTATGTTATATTGTCAATTTTTTTTTCTATGAATAAAATAGTCTTACGCAAAAAGGTTTGTGAGCGAATTTCGACAAGCCAGTGAACTCTAGTTTTATTACATGCGTATAATATACTCTGTTTTTATAACAAAGAACAAACATTAACTTTTTGTCTGTCTCTACTCCTCCTAACTCCTACCTAAGTATGTAGGAATTACAGACACCCGTAGAATGGTCCTATTATTCTGTAAAAAAAAGTAAAAGTAATAAAAAACCACTATGCAAGTACTGTAACCCCCCCTCCCTCTTAAACACGGTAGGTTTATTCCACATTAGAGGAAAACGCACCAGCACCGTGTTATAGGAGAATTACACTAAGCAGGTATATAATATTTTGCGAAACTTTTTAACTCCAGTAATGTTGGCATGGGAACATCGTTCGCAATTTATTTGATTAATTACTTTACTTCCACATAAATCCATCTGAAGTAAGGATTTAATAACGCTTAAGCAAGTATAAAGAGTGAAAGCATTACCTACCCATCTTTGTTTATTTAGGACTGGGTAAAAGCCACATAATACATTATTCTTGACTCCATTCAAAATATTTTAAGATATGTAGTCGACCAAGAAAGTGCTTTACCATTTTTTTTTATATATAATAAGGGGCAAACGAGCAGCCGGCTTTCAACTAAGTGACTACCGACGCCCAGGGACATCATTGTGCGAGGTAAGAAATTCCTAGAGAATCGCACGGTTGTGGACTTGAAGACATCGATGTGATGCGGATGGAATTTCAAATTTTGACGAGATGTCCTGTGGTGGAATGCAGCTGCCGGTATTAGGTCGAAAAATTCCTCGAAACACTCCCCATGATACATGCGGTAGAAGATGCAGAGTGAAGCCACATCTCTCCACAAACCCAGAGGATCGAGCCGATCGGAAAGAGCTTGGTTGCCGACGATTCGGGCCGCTCTACGTTGAATGCGGTCAAATGGAATTTTCTTCGTTTGTACAAATGAATTTTTAACTTTTGAAGCATTAACGGCTAGATAAGAGCATTTACATCTTGGGAAAGTCGAGCAACGGGCTCGTTGCCGTAGTGCGCTGCAATGTGCAGCGGAGTAAAGCCGGACTTTGACGTCACATCAGGATTGTGTTCGTTCTGGTCAAAATGTATGAATGGACAAATTAATAAAAAGATAATAGGTATCGTTACTGCTTAATAACATAGTAAGTAGACTTCCACTAAGAAATGGTGGTTAATAGTTAGTAGACTTCCACTAAGAATTATTTTTTCGGTAGGGCCGGATTAAGGAGGAGACCTCCTTAATGGGAATCTCGCTATTTTACACGGAAGAAGTGACGTAAAACTTTCTATCTATATGCATAAACGCGAACGGCCACGAAATCTCAGCTCATCTCAACCGCGGGTCGTACTATGATTAAATTTAACAAGGATGTATATAATTAGTGGACATACGTTAGGCTTGGATTTTTAGGGAGTCATAATAAGGATGTCTTAAAGCAAGTTTAATTTTATGCTGACAGAGTTGCGGGAAACAGATAGTTAAATTACAAATTTAATGAAATTATTTCAGTTGAGTTCACAGACAAGTTATTTCTAAAATCTGTTGAGATAGTTGATGATGGGAAAGGAATGGTGGGTGATGATTGGAATGGGAAAAAAACTAAGTGGTCATTGAAATCTTAGACATATGTACATTACAACATATTATGAATTTGAAGATAGATAAACTTGTACAACTTTTTTGGGCCCTACAAAATATGTTTTTAAAGTCATACAAATTCCCCAATATAATTTGGCGTTCCTTGCATATAAATTCAAAATAAATACTTATGGAAAACTGATTCGTAAAGCGTATTTACAATCTTAGAGATGAGGCCTTTGACATTTGGATAGTTCAGTTATTGTAATGAATAAAGAATGGCGAAGAGCGTGTCAAGACACGCTTGTGTAGAAGGGTTCCGTATCTGATACGCTATAAACGTATTTGTTAAATAACTTCAAAAGTTGTTTTTCGATTTCGTTTAAAATAATTTTCCTTATGAGTTTTTATCATGTTCTATCAACATGGAAAGTCTCAAATCTCTACGTCTAATAGTTTGGAAATGCTGGGGGATCTACAGCCCATTCCGGGAAATAAATGGCTCCGTGACATGTCCCGCGATGCATTATAATGTATTGTTCGGGATGAATTATTTCGGATCGCTTCTCCGCTCCGTCGGCTCGGCAAATGCTATAGCTGCAAGTTAAGGAAGATTCCGTTTTTGTTAAATATTGCGCCTAAAATCCTTTGGAAACGTCAAACTTTAAATGTTGAAAGAAGGGATTAAAATCCCAAATGTGCACGGTTCAAACCCTGATCTGGCCCAGGGTAACGTTGTGGCCACTTTAGTGGTGGCACAGATTTTAAAAAGCTTAACTGTAATGGTAGCAAGAATATTATGCATACCAAAAAGTACTAGAGATCGCCTGGTGGTCGAAATTCGGCCAAAATCCTTTACATTTGCATGCTATATGCTTTTTAAAGCTATACACAAAGTTTCAATTCATTTTATAACGACATTGTAATATTTGACAATAAAATTTTTTGTCCTCTTGACTACGCTTTGACATAATCTTAAAGTAAAATATATACATATGTGTGTAAATCGTTTTGCATTAGTGTGAGTGAGGTTTTGTTTTATTCATTATATTTATTAATGCACATTTTATACTTATAAATACTAGCATTCGTCACCCCCCTCTATATAAACTATGATTGCGCCAAATTTCATAGTAACATAAAAAAATACAATGATATATTTATGTATGTCCAATGCTATCTAACCCATGTGATGTCACAACAAGGGCAGGGGGTTCGAAAATGTGACTACCTAGATAGTTAAAAATCGTAAACTTCGTGTGACGTAATTAATTCATGACCCCTTAAACTTAAGAATTAAATGTAGGGTGAAGTTGCAAATATTTTTTATTTAAAAAGGGGCAAAGGGGCAGGCGGTCTATCTGAAAGACTACCGAAAATCAACTTCACTACCCAAAAAATCGCAGATGCGTTTCCGGCCGTTGAGGAGTAAGTGTGCATTTTTCTTGAAGGTAGCCCAGCTGGGTCGGGACTTGAACTGCACTCCCTTCGGTTTCAGTCTTTCTACCGCTGAGCTATTATAGCTTCAAAGTCAAAAACTCTTCATAAACATAAATTTTTACAAATACTTATAAACTTCAAATCGCTTTATAAGTCAGAGCTTCTGAGTACGCAATATGAATTTTAAAATACCTGCCGAAAGGAACTGAGAACAGGTATTTTATAATTCTAAGGTATTACAATCAACATATAACGACATATTATAAATTTGATACAATATGTTATATGTCAACAGGCGGCGAGTTCATTTTATAACTGTAGTTTGTCATTTATGATATTTTATGATGTTTGTTTTAACAATCACTATATATATTCAAATAAACCGGATTTTTTTTGGGAATTTGATTTATAGCGTGCAGATTTTGTTATGTAAATATATACTTAGTATTGATAGATAATAATATTTAAAAATCTGCTATGCATAAATGTCATTAAAATATAATAACAAATGAGTGTTGAATTAAGTATATAAAATAGCGAAATATCTGAAGATACCTATAGTAAACATTATTTTAGAATGTAAACAATTTAAAATCCCAATACTATAAATTTCAAATTGTTTTTTTTTTACGAGTGTGTCATAATTCCTCCATTGACAACCATAATTTTATACAGTTAAACACATTACGGCATATTTAATCTAGACAAAAATATATTCCCCAGCTATAGAAAAATAACTTAACCAAAGTCACGGGAATGACTCTATAGCCCTTACTCTACGGGTCCTAACAATAGCCATAAAAGCCATAAACGTCACGAAGTCTGTCCCATGGTGGCCAAGGGATCACTTAACGAGGCCATACCATGTCCTGGAACCTTCGTCACAGATTAATTCGCAGCACAGATCTACTACTAGCCACAGCTAAATAATGTCTTTTAAGTAGGTAATCATGTTCAACAAGGTAATAAAAAAAACACAGTTTAAGAATCTATTTTAAACGTAATCTCATTTAAAAACCGTATTAGTAGTTATGTATGATAATTTAAATTTAGTCTATTGTATTCTATAGAAAACGACACCAAAACAATAGCTGGTAGTGCAGGAGAGTGGAGATGATTCATTCGCTGAGGACCGTACCTAATTTAGTATAACGCATCCAGTATACTTTCATCAAAATACATTTCAGTTAATGCCTACCGTCACATCTGCGTAGTTTCGCTGGTGTTTGGAGTGAGGCGTCGAAAGGCGTGCGCGCAGGTCGCCGGGGTCAACGACCGGGCCCGTTACGTGTGACGTCATCACGTAGCTCGTGGGTCGCGTCCGTAGCGGAACTACCCCGTAGCGTGACGTCATCGATGCACACGTTATACTGGCCCATCGACTGACCTAGCCTTTCGTTTCGGGGTTAAGGTTTAATCCCGCCTCCAGACCGGGTGTATTATATATAAATAAATTTGTATAAAAGCGAAAACATGAAATCTTAAAAATCGCAGGAGAATTTAAGCTTAGTAGGAGGGGAAAAGGGAATATTAGACATACCTAAAAAGTATTCCTAATATTCTTTAAAAAAAAATAGTTATTAAATCTTTTTGTTAATATACTAACACTCATGAGCCTTTGTTGCTAAACTTTATTACTATTAAAAATCTACTATCAGGTATTTACTACTAGTGGAGACTTGGGGGAAGTACAGGCGTCGAGAAACAATCCTATCCTGTGTTAATATCTTCGATAGCTCAAACAAGCGCTGTAGCAGTACAAGGATAGACGTAGAGTCGTGAGGTACTCGATTCAAACCCCTATTGCCGACCCGTAACACAAGATTTTATAAAGCTTAACACTAGAAAAAATTGCGCATATCTGAAAATATTTCTGGTATTAAAAAAAGACAATAGATCTATGGCAAGTTTGCAATAGATCGCGATATAGCGATCATCGTGGTACAATCAAATTCATAGTACCTGAAATGGACCCTATGTATCGGAAATATGCTACCAAATGCAAACTACATGACAGTACGGGAGTATGGCCTCAGTTGTTTAAGATAAAATAAGCAAATTCATACTAAATATTACTCAGATAATATGACCTGTCATGATGAAACTCTGTGCGAAACTTTATGCCAAGAAACTTCAAAATCAAACTTGTAAAGTTACCAAATAAAGTTACGGTGCAAATAAACCCTTTAACGTACAACTTACGGTGAAGGTCCGTCCCTGGGGGTCCTATTTCGGACCCAGGGTTCGTAAATTCTGTATTATTATTTTAAAATGTGTGTTGTTTGAAAGTGCAGAAAACTTGTTATGACTACACATTTCTAACATAACAAGTGGTAAGAATGTTTGAGAGAAAACTAGTGTATATAAGTCCAAGTGATTTGATGCGATATTCCAATAATTTTATATCCACTCTTCATTCATTTCATTGTCACTATTCTATCGTATTAGTGATATTTACGTTAAATAGTGATTTGTAACCACCGCTACATAACTTGATGACAATGAGCCGTGGAAAATGTTACAACTAAGCAAACTAGATGGCGCTGTGCGGATGACGACGACCACAGTACAAACACTGAAAATTTTTATACAACCCAACTCACGCTAGCGAAGTTTCTACTTACGATTACTATATATACACCTTCCGACGAACGACTGTCGGCGCGGCGCGGGCGCTTCGTAGAAATCCAATTAACCCGGACACGAAGATCTTCCTTTCCGGGGGTTGTGCATATCGACCTACGCTCCCACCTTTCATTCCTCGCACAAAACCTTCCATGTTGGTGTGCTTTCCCACAGATTTAACAATTTTTTTTTTGTATTCGTATTCTTTTTCTTCCTACCGTTATTCTGGTTATTACCAGGGTCCGCTTAAATTGCAAAGATGCTTGGTTTATTGAGGGGCGAGTTAAGAAGAGCGACTGTCATCTGATATCGTCTCCGGAACCCCCACAATCTCACGACTAATATCAATCAGTGACATTAATCGACAGTCACTGATTTACGTGCCTTTCGGAAGGATTTCGGAAATCTGAAAACCAGTGTTGGAACGGGTCCTGCTTAACCTAGCGATCGACTCAAATGCCGGTTACTTATTAAGCTATAACCTCTTCGCTGATTATTACTTATTAGTATTCGTATTGATAACACTTTAATAAATTATTACTGATATGTAATGGAATTTCCACTGAAAGTTAATATTAGTTATATTATTATAGAAATAAAATTTACGAATAACCTTTGTAGAGTCTATCTCCTGATGATGCTTCGGTGTCGAAGCGAAACGTGCGTTGAGGCACATCTTATTATCTTTGTTTAGAACTGCAGGAGAAAGACTACTAACATGATCTATCCTTACATATTATAAAACAAAGTCCTGTACCTATAAATTACGCGTCACGTATATCTGCGATGACATCCTAAACTACTTATTTTAATCAAATTTGCACACTGTGTGCAGTTTCATCCAACTTAAAAGATAGGATAGCTTACATCTTAATTTAGTCGCAAAAAAATGAGGCGCTGAAATCTATGCATGTGCATAGCACCAAATTGGATAATTTCTTTTTTGTTTTGTTCGTTGTTGTTAGGACTAGGTTTGTACAATGAAAACTGAATAGCAAAGCGAGAAGGAAATGGAACTGAAACGGAACGGGAACGGGTACGGGAACGGGAACGGGACGGGGACGGGAATGGGGACGGGAACGGGAATGAAAAAGGGGATTAATCTAATAGGATAATAGAATATAGTAAATAGTAACTAACCCAAAATTCGGGCAAGACAACGTCCGCCGATTCCGCTAGTATAACTAAAAACGCATGCGTAGTTAGGTTTTTCATTAAAATTTGGCCATTTCACTTAAATAATTTTTTCTTAAGCACTTTTATTTTTCAGATTTCTTATTATATACTAAAAATCAGGTTGCTCTCTGTAGTACTTTTGCAGAAGCCGAATAAAAAATGGAATCCAGACAAAGCGTTCGTGAGAGGTATAAAAAAACCTCAGCTCATTTGAGGTTCTAACAAAAGTTGTTTTTTGTTGGTTCGCGGCTGAACGAGGCGTTAATTAAGATTTGCCGAGTGAAGAACTCGAGTTAGGTAGGAGTAGATTCTCAAAATAATTGGTAATTGAATTAAGTATGAAAGGGCAGCCATTTTCTCGTACCATTAGTCGTCTTTAATTAATGCACGAGATTGGAATATATTTAGTAACATCATCGATAGTAGTTTTACGTATGAAAAATAGAAAGTGTTAAGAATTAATAAAGTGTCTGTTTGTCGCTTCGAAAATATTTTTTTTCTACTAATTCCATATGACTATATACCTATTCAAAACCTGTAACAAAAACACAATTTAAAACATTTTTAACCGTCTGTCTGTATGTATGTGCCGGGTGATCTCCGAAACGGCTTTTCCGATTTTAACGTGACTTTCACTGGCAGATAGCTGATGTTACAAAGAATAACACAGACTACTTAAAACGAGGAAATTAATAGGGTTCCGCATAGGAAATAAACACCTTCAAAATTTAACGAAAGCACTGAATTCAGGCGTGTGAAGGCGCGGATTTCAGCAAGTAAACAAATAAAAAAGTAAAAAAAGTTACGAAATGTTATTGTAAAAAGAAATTTGTTAGGTGGTGATCGGAAAACTATATAATATTCTACTAAACGGCTCTAACGTATTGCTTATAATTGAAAAATAGGTACATTTTATTGAAAAATCTGCCGTATCTGGTACCAAGCGGCCTTGCTTGAGCGGGCAACGAAACAATTTATCGAAATTTTCTGTCATTGAAATGTCTTTAATACAAATAGCCGCTTCATTTTGAACAGAATATGCACCTTTAACATACGTTTAGTTTAAGTACAAACTTCGCGTGTGAAATATGGCACCTTTTCCATACAACTCAATTTTGTCACAGGCGACAGACAAGGCATAGGATCGTCGAGCGTGGTACGGCGCTGTCTCAAACGCCACTTTTTACGCCTATTACCTTCGACACGCTACGTACACTCCGAAACGCCTTATAACTTTATTTTGCATATGAAATTTTCCCTCCAAAACATCAAAGAGAAATAAATCTCTTTGAAGCATCATCGCTCCGAAAAATAAACACAAAACACGACATTCTGCTATTTAACGATGAATATTCATGAGACCGTCACATCTACGTCGCGGATATATTTGCTAATCAGTGAAAATAGTTAAATCAAAAGGCAAAGACCGTCAAGACACGCTTATATAGAAGGATTCCGTATCTGATACGCTTTAAACGTATTTTTTAAACAACTTCCGAAGTATTTATGATTTCGCAGAGAATAATCCTAATGAGTTTTTAGCGTTTTCTGTTAACAAGGAAAATTTCAAGTCTTTAACATCAATTGGTTTGGAAATGCTAGTAGGGCACCACCTTGCGGTCGGACAGACGGACGGGCAGAACGATATTGTGAGGATTCCTTCTTACGAAACCCTAAAAATTTAAAAATATATATATTCTTTTATTTATTGTACTGATACACATCGTAGGATAAATTAAAGTTTATTATTTAATGCGTGTGAAAAAGTTCTATGTCAACAAACAATTTTTTGATCTTTTCTCTCTCACGTAAGTCTAAAAACATTTTAACTTTATTATTATTTAGCAAAGGAAATTTTACGTAACACATTTTTAACATCCTAATCAGTTTTTGATCGCTTTTTGTGAGTTTATCAATTTTTTACATCTAATATCTCTAAATTGAAATGCGTCTCTATGCAGCGATGTGATTTTTTTTTTAGAAAATAAAAACACAAATAGTTACAAAAGTATATGAAGTCCATATTAATTTGTTAAAAGGTTACTTGAACAAAAAATATGTACACATATTCGAACTCAGAATTGTTTTATTCTCTTAGGTTTTTAAAAATAGTTTTGCCCAAGACTTTTTTATAGCATAAATATTTTTTTAATAATTTCTAAGTTCTGATGGCAATATACAACTTAAAGTAAAGTTTACTAGGGCAGAGAAACAGACTGAAAACTTTGCCTTTGCCAAGAAATAATGTCCGTCAACTTAGTGTGTGTTCCGATATACACTGCGAGCACTGTAAGCTATGACATCAATGTGTATACTGTAAAGTTGTTCCTTTTTCGTTTGCTATACTGGCTACGGTGGAAAACGGAACGCGGTCCAGTATACTGACATCCTCATTCAATTTTTACATTTTCACCATTCCATTTCTACAAAACTACTATTTTACAAACCTACGATTTGTCTTCACCCACGATTTTTAATTATAATACTGTTATATTACCTACTATTAATTTTATTAATATATAAACCGCTCTGTTTTTGATTGATCACGTGATCAAAGTGCTGAGAGCACTAAAGTTCGAAAGCGCCAGTGCTCACAGTACAAAAATGACGACTATTTATGACGTCATATATTACTATAGGGTACTTCGGCATTATACTGGCAGTGTATAACGGAACAATTTTATCACCAGCGCGGGCACTGAGGAGTGCTCGCAGTGTATATCGGATCATACCCTTAAATTACTGTTTTTACAAATTAAGGAAATTTTAATTGGATTTAGGTACTAGTAACGTCAACTAAAGAGAATCAGTTATTAAAAAATCACATATAGACCTTTTATTTATATTGATATGGATTCCGTTACAAAAAGGCAATAACACAAAGTACGAAATAAATCAGGCCAGTTATCGAGTCTGTTAGATTCCGTCAATAATAGTAAATTCAGGTATGTTGTATAGTCGATCAAGAAAGTGCTTTACCATTTTGAATGACAGCTCCTAGTTAAAGAAAATTTTGCTCCGGGGTATTGTCAAAAATTAACGTAATGCATAACAAGCAAAAATGAGCCTTCTAACTTATTGACGTGCAAACAAAATTCGGCCTCAGCGGGGCTCGCAGATGCGTTGCCGGCCTTTGAGAAATGAGTATGCTCTTTTCTTGAAGGTTCCTAAGTCGTATCCGTTCGTAAATACCGAAGTTGGAAGCTAAGTCCGTTTAGTTTCAAGTTAACTTTTGCTTAAGGAGCTTGATTATATCATCAATGGTTGTTTTTTTTGTTCTCGTTACTCAATTTCCACCACAGGCTAATTGCCCGTGCCATTTTAAAGTATTATATAATGTCGTATTCTTTCTTTTCTTTCACTCTACATTTCTTATTATTTTTCTACTTCCCTATACGAAATTCGGGTTCGTCTTTGGGGCAGCCATTTTTGCAATGAAATGGGCGTCACGATGGTAGATGGCCACTCAGTGGTGATCAATAGTGAACTTCTAAGTATAAGTAAACTTTAACTAGCATTTTGTTATTAATCCGTCTCTATACTTAGCTCTATACTTGTACACAAAAAGGCGTGTTATGTGAATGATAATGGTAAAATTTTGACAATGAAACTTTTTTTCGTAAATAATTACGCGGCCGGTATTCAATTAAAGTGGTGAGAAAATGACATGTCTATTGAGAGCCCCAAGCGGTTCGTAGCTATCATTATCATCAACTGTGTTGCGGAACAAGATCACACCTAGAAATGACTTCGACCGCAGGCGTGGATCTAGTCTTCAAAAACGGCGGTGGGCACATCAACTTAATTTTCGGCTGATTTTCGTCTTCGTATGAACTTGCATGTGATTGATATAGTGCATTCAAAGGATATGTTTATAAAAATGTGATTTTAACATATCGTTTTGGAAAGTAAGGCATTGCGGGCCTTCGAGAAATGAGTATGCTCGTTTCTTGAAGGTCCCTGAGTCGTATCCGTTCGGAAATACCGAAACTTAATTGTGTCGCGCTTTAAAATATGAGATATTTGACCGGAAACAACTTTTTCGGGGAAACAAAGAAACACGCGAACGAAGTTGCAAGTGTTATTATAAAAGGTTCAAACAGGAAAAATTTAAATTTTTGCGTAAAATTAAAATATAAAATAGTCGTGACGCTTCCATTATCTCTATGTACCTCAACCACACCACCTGGTGTGGTGTCAATGACCTCAGCAAAGTTATTGTATTACGCACGCGGAGGACAAATCCTCAAAAAACCTGATGGACAAAAACTGCAATTTGGAAATAGCTCCGTTGTAGCAAGGCCGTGGTTTGAATGAACAACTACAATTGTAGGTGCAAGGACGATGGTCAAATGTATCAAGGACCGAATACATGTGGCATAGTCAAGACCCGGTCACTTACCCCTCATTCGCACGAAAGCTTTTTAACCATGCGTTAGAAAAGCGTTTGAATGGAACACACGAACTTCCAAATTTATGTTCACATGGCGTTTTTATAACGCGACGCTTTTTTTATCGAGCAATGACCTGTTTTCAACGCTATACATATGCACTATATTCTTGAATCGACGACGCTAAAAAATCGCCAACGCCGAGATTTAACGCAACGCTTTTTTAACTCTCGTTTCCTGTAACACATACTTAATCTTCTACTACACAGAAAATCTCACCTAAATACTTTATTCGTGTCTGTAAGTTCATTGGTTGCGGTTATAATACCTCAAACAAAGATGTACTTCCATTTATCTTTGCAAATACCTTTGCATACATTCACGTGTTGTCGACCCTTTATTTTCTTTAAAACTTCTTTCCCATTCCCTCGCAGCCTGAAGCTTTATTCACCAGTAGGAAGACTAATTTACGCAACCTATCCATCGATGAGGCTAATCTATCTATCTCTTTACCTATCTGTCTGTCCGTCCCTTCGTTTATCTATCCATCTAATTTATCTACATATTAGGTTATGTAAGGCGAATGAATAATCGACCAAGAAAGTGCTTTACCATTTTGGATGACAGTTCCTACTTAAAATAAGGACTATTGTTAGAAATTAACGTAATGTATAACAAGCAAAAATGAACCTTTAAACTAATTGACGTGCAAACGACATTCGACCTTAGCGTAGAAAACCAATTTTTTGGTCGATTATACTTCCCCAATCTGGCAGTTCGACGTAAGGAAGAAAACATTTTATTCAAGCCTAATTGTAGTAAAAGGTTCTATAGATATTACAAATACTGTATTTATATTACAAAGTCGTAATCAAATTCAAACGGGTTCTAATTGGCTTAGCACTCTGATCGCTGTTGCGTTATAAACAAAAACAAAATAACAGTACATACATATCAATATGAGACGCCATAGAAATCTGATAGTCTAAGCAAGAGTTGTATATAAGCCTTATTCGAGAGCGTCTACATCTATCTATATATCAATACCACCCACGTAAGTTGTTGTAACTCCAAATTCCCAGCCTTACAGTAGAGCGTTACAAACAACTATATTGTTATATAACAGACACTTTTTAATATATTATTGTATACTATAAAGTAATCGTCATTATTGAATGTATAATTGTATACATAAATGTGTTATATATTGACGATTTCATTTCAAGTTACATGTTTGAATCGCTCTACTGTAAAGTTAGGAATTTGGGGTTACAACAATTTACGTGGGAGGTATCGATATGTACATACAAATTAATCGTAGTCTCGCCAACACTCCAAAACCGATTCTTCGATCTTAACTCGAAAATCGTATTCGAGTTTTAGCGACAGAGGAACTGAAAGAAAACAAACAGACTTTAAAACGTTGAAGTCTTTTTATTTTCTTTCAGTTCTCCTATTCTGTTCCTATTTCAGGGAAGGTTTTTAAAGAAAAGAAAGAAAGGAAATCTCAGAAGATTATTTCATAAGCTCTTTCTTCTTCTTTTTCCTTTACAGGTGTCAAGGTTGGATTTGCTCTATAATTAATATTCTTCTATTATCTTCTCCCTGGCGTTACCGTGGTCAAGTACCAGGGTCCTCTCAGATTGCAAAAGATTTGGCTTTGGGGGAGTTAAGATGACCGATTGCCATCTGACGTCATCCTCAAAACCAAAATTAAAACTAAAATCACAAAGTGTCATTAATTGGGTCCCACTGTTTAACGTGCCTTCTGAAACACGGAAGAAGACAGTTGACAATAATAATACAGTGTTAGGATGGGCTCCCCATATTTCCGTTAGGGCCTCATTGAGGTCTGAGGGGCTTTCGCAAGTTCACATTTACGCGTACAAAGTCGCGGGAAACAGCTAGTTCAATGATAAATACGGCAGATCTCTTGACCCCAATATTTCCAACATCAATTGCAATGTACAGGTTTTACTTAAAACTCTATTGAATAATAATATAGTGTTGTTTTTTTATATGTGATCATTATCATTTTTATGTAACATACTGATAGTATATCTTGCAGCTGTCTCTGGTCCTATGAACGAGTTAAGCGGGTTGACGTAACTGGGTTATTTGAAGATATCGATGGATTTAAATAAATTAATCAAGTTATTTTTTTGTTATCGCTTTACCGACGCGGAGCTCTCCGTTAATTCTATGAAGGGAAAACTATGCGAGCTTAATTTTGTGACTGGAATTTTTTTAAGATAAATGATACGCTTAAGTTGTTGGTTGATGCTGTGAATTGAATTCGTGACTGCTTCGTAATAATTCTTGCGGTTAAAGTGTCTGAACTACCACACCTGAGGCCATAAACACTTATTTGTTTTTAGATATTTTGCTTAAAAAAGCATAAACAAACATTGCGAATAATTGCGGTAGTTTAAATCAGCAGAAAACAGAGATTAGGGTTGTTTATATAACAAACAGGCAAGCGGTTTACCTGCGTGACTACCTACACCCATGGACAACAACACCAGAAAGCCCGGACATGCTTTGCCGGCCTTTAAGGAACGTGAGTGCTCTTTTATCGAAGGGCCTAAGTCGTGTTAGTTCAAAAAACCTGAAGATGGTAGATGGTGTCACAAAGGTGTTTTGCAAAGCAAGAAATTGCTTTTGTGGAATTTAGGCCAGTGGTCGTAGGGGTTATCGATTCGAGACTAGGAAAAAAGTTATTTGAATTCAAATGTCAGAAAAATCTGTTTTTCACGATTATCGGCTAAACGGTAACTTTCACCATAGAGTCGTTCAGGTAAGAATTGTAGATCACATAATTACCTACAAAAAAATGTATGAATGTTTTTTTCTTAAGAGCCACCGTTTCGGAGATATAAGGATTCAAAAATTACGAGAAGACTTCTGATGATGGTGATTTGTCCAATCAATTCCTTGTATAGCCTGCTCTATCCTCAGGCACGCAACGGAGCTCGTTGAGTGACTTTGTTCCTATAAATAGTAATTACCCCATCGTAGAATGTTTTTGATTTATGCGTGGTGGCTATGGCCAGGTGGCCCGCGGTTCAGCCAGTACCAAACGCGTTTTATGACTCACCGTACGAACGTTTTATCGATATATTAATTGCTTCACACACATAAATTCGATGTGTATTTACAGGCTGTTGGCAGACGTATCCATGAAATAAAGGACTTTTATGTGTTGTTCGTGAGTGCTATGTACAGATATAAATAAACACACAACAGAATTATCTAACTTTTCTCCACTTTTTGTCAATCATTTTATTGGTTCGTCGCCATAGACGAGCTTAAGCCCGCATTCGCACTAGAGTTAAATCTTGGCGTTTTTGTGTGGTGCTCTTGCATCGTCGATATAAAAATATAGCGTATTTATAGCGTTAAAAATTGCAAAGCACAGTCAAGCAATAGAACATTTGAACTCCCAAGTTTGTGTGTGTGAACACTCCCAAGTTCAAATGTTCTATTTGAACGCTGTTTTAACGCGCGGTTAAAAAAGCTCCCACGCGAAGGATTTCGTAACCGAAATTCTATGCATTTATTAAAAATAATTTAAAAAAAAACCGTAGTTGCAATTTTCTTTTCAATTTTTATTGAATGTATTTAGCTTTGACATGTTACGTCACATAGCTCTCTTGTCCGTTGTCACACGATGTCATATTATTGTGAAATTACACCCCCCCTCCCCTTCCCCATCTTTAGTAGTAAGAGCGGTTTAGTAATATATAGTTTACTTTTCTGAACAAACCTGTGTCGTTTATTTCTTGAGGTTATCTGTCAGATATTGTTTTAGCAGATCGCTTCTACACTTACATTTTATCTAAATTATATATATTTTTGAATAATATTTCTCGTCTTATGGTAAATCAATAAACTTATCTATCTAGCGAATTCTTTTCTCTGCATACCAAAAATCAAAAGTTATTTGCACAGGAGAATTCATAAATCCGGTCGCGACCGACGAATCATCAATTAGTACAATCAGAAATTGAGCTGCTAATGGAATTCAAATACACTTTCACCACTCTCAATGCTCGTAATCTTTTAGTGTCCATTGACACCTTTCTGGTGACACACACACAACGCCTTTCTGGTGACGTCCATTATGGGACCCTGACTAATATCTTTTAGGCGGTCAACCTGGTAAAAGTGACTGATGACGCCATAGATGTATGTATAAATTCTTCTACCTAGCGTTATCCCGGTCTATTACTAGGATCCGCTTACTTTCACCGCTCACAATGCTCGTAATCTATTAGTGTCCATTGACACCTTTTTTGTGACACACACACAACGCCTTTCTGGTGACGTCCATTATGGGACCCTGACTAATATCTTTTAGGCGGTCAACTTGGTAAAAATTACTGATGACGCCATACATCTATAACTTCTTCTAGCTAGCATTCATAAAGTAATCTTTAATGTCATATTAAAAAAAATGTATATTATAAAATAGAAAAATATATATATAATTTACAAAAAAATGTTCTCATGTACGTTTCCCTTATTCGGTTATTTCAGGCAATACCTCATAGTCATACAATTTAAATTGCACCTGAGAGTATTATGTACCTGAACTTTACCCCTAAATGGCTGTATTGGGGGTAGCTACTCTATATAGGGTGTATTGAAGACACAAATTTATGTAACGTTACATATTATTGGACATAGATAAACATATAATTATATACGATTATTATATATTATATAATATTTATTTTATAATTTTATAATAGGAAATATATTATTGTATAAATTAACAATGAAGAACCGGATACACTTGGAAATGACGTCGAATGAATGTGAAATTGGGAAACCTAATTCTACAAGGATGGCCCCATCTCCCACCGCAGAGTCATTCCAAACTAACAAACTAGAAATTTTCGAGTCGATATTTCCGAGCTGATTCCCGACGTTGCGCTGCGGTTAAAACGAGCGAAGAAATTTTCCGACTTGTTACTCTATCGGTTTTCTTATTGTGAAAAGTTTAGCCGTCTTGAGCACAGTCTGAAGTGACACTTTAAACTGAGTTTTAGGCGATGTTGGACCTGATTGTTTTTTAGTTGTTTATATTTTGTACATTTTTCTTATATGAATATATATATATTTTAAACTAGCGGACCCGGCAGACATTTTCTTGGCCGATTGTAGGTATTATATTCTAGTCTGCTAGTAGCCAGTTAAGCAATCTTCTTTAAGTCTTTTCTATAAAACGTGACAGTGATCGAATGTTCCATTAAATATTAATTAAACAAAATAGTACTTCAATCAAAGCGTCTAGCACGAACGTCATCTATTTGAACTATGTGCTTTGAAGTACCGTTCAAATCTTAATTTTTCACATATTCTAGTCATTTTTCTTTTAGTTCTTTTCTTTACAGCTTCCCTGAAATAAGGTGAATGAAACGACACAAATAAAATTAAAATCCGGTCCGGTTTTCGAGCTTTAGCGGGACTAATGAACAACGACTTATTTATATATATCACAGAGAGTGAGACTAGAGAGGAATTTCTTTGAAATTCAATGTGTGTTTGTGTGTATGCAGGGTCCATCATGAACTATTGGGCGGAACTCCAAAATTTCAAGGAACTTCCAACTCAGGGTTTAGGTTTGAGGGAACCTTTTACTATACGAAAAGCTCTTGTCTCCACTGACTGTGTTACCTCTTTAGTTGGTTTTTGAGGGACTTCGCTGATGGACCCCTCGCTCCTAATCTACTGCGAATAACAATTTTTAATTATCTCATTTTCATTTGTTAGGTCAAAATTGTTATAAATTATTTTTTTTAGTAAAGTATAACATCACGTGACATATGTATGACGTAATGTTGCGACTCTATGGACTCCCACCAATAGCCCCGACAGAGGGGGGAGGCCTTTGCTCAGTAGGGGAACATTACAGGCGAATAAAAAGAAATAAAAATTGGTCTTTAGAGATATGTTTTTATGATATACATATTATGTAAGTAAGCTCTACCACCTATTTCTTGATTGACTAGTACAAATCGGGTGAATGGGACATTATTGCTAGAATACAACATTTATATTTCTCCATCTACAGTTATAAGTAGCAATAAATAGTCGTTACGGTACATTGAAGTATATAGTTGGTTAAGTAAGCTTTAGTTCTCGATAACGGTTTTGTAACTCGCACTGAATGCGCGCTAACTCCGAAGTTAAACTCGGCTAGCTCTAGCTTCGTGGTTAGTTCTTTTATTCAAAAAGGTAACTTGGATTTAATACTGGGATACTGATTCTGTGTACGGGGATTTTATATTTCTTTTGTTTAAAAATCTATGAGTATAATGTCGTTGACATTCCACCAACGCGCACGAAGCATTTCGCTTCTTCTTTCCTGACGCGAACCGCTAAAATGTGGATCGCTCTTCTGGCGTCTATGATCCCGAATCACTATAACAAATGTCTTAACTTTGAGGAGATCTTGGCTGTATCAGTGGTCGGCATTTGAGTCGATCACTAAGTTAAGTTGCTCTGGCTGCGACCGGGTGATAGATGGGTGACCCGTTCTAGAACTGGTTTATATTTGATATCCGACCTCTTCCGTGTTTCGGAAGGCACGTAAAACAGTGGGACCCGATTAATGTCACTTGGCGCCGGCATTAAAATAATAAAAGACGTCATAAGTTTATCTGTGAAATCGGTTGCCAGCTTCGGTATTTCCGAACCGATACCATTTCGGGACCTTCAAGACACTCATCCCACAAAGGCTAACAATGCATCTGCGAGCCTTCTTGTGTTTCAGTTGTCTATGGGCGATAAACACTTAGGGAAACCGCCTGCCCGGTTTGCCTTTTATTATATAAATACTGCTAAACTATAATGCCTTAAAGAATGAACTGATTCAAGCATAAACAAGGATATTACTTTTTATTTATTTTCCGCAGTACAATTTACTCTTTCTTAAACTTGTTTGATTTAACTTTGTTCCGATTAAAAGTAGAACATTCCTCGAGGTTGTTTCTCGTTGGTCCCTTGGTCTCGGCGGTATAATTAATTTTCTTGGGAGAACTCGTACCTCATTAACGTCTCCGAACTTGAACTAATAATGTCTGCCTAATTTTGTCAAAAATGTATTAGCGGTAATTTTGCACGGTTTGCGTGTTCTTTAATTAATCAGAGCGAAGGCGTAACAATGTTGGAGGTAAATTAACTTGTTTTGCATAATTTGGTGGTATATCCGCCGATTACGTGAATATGTCATGGATTTCAACAAAATAACCCGTATTTTATTAAGCAGAAACAAATTAAATTACTTTGTGTGATTAATCTGTTTTCTCTGTTACTGAGCAATGAAAGACTTATTTAAAGAAATAAGTCTTTCATTGTTCAATTGATGCAGTATGTGTTCATAAAGCCGTGAGAAAATAATAGTAAGCTGATTAACCTATCAAATCATTTATAACTTTAGGTGAATTCTGTATATTGCCAGCATTGAGATGGCATACCTTAATATACAGTTGGTCCCCTGCTTACTAAAATTGTACCTCATTCTCAAATCCGGTTCATCGCTGTAGAGGTAGGAGCGTATACCAGCAAAATCCATGCTCACCTACTGAAAGACCTTGGCTTGTCAAGAACTATCACAAGTTCTTTATTAGAAAGGAAAGCCGCACTAGTAGGATCATACCAGATTTGACTAGACAGGGGAGGGAATACTGGCAGTGAAGGTGAGTGTTAGTGGCCACTAGAAAGAGTGCTTTTAAACCAACACCTGGGCCACAAGGAGCCCGTAAGTCTAGTTTCGAAATCCTAGAAGACGGACTACCTTGCGAGCGGACAGACGGACGGACGGACGGATAGAGGGCATCCCTTTAGGATTCCTTGTAGGACACTACGGAACCCTAAAAACGGACAAATAAAAAGTGTTCTGCTATTTTTAGAAATCAATTAATGACATCCAAGTCGTCTGTCCGTGTTCGCCATTATTATCTCAGAGCATTGTATAACTGTAGTCTGTTTAAGGTTTAATTATATTCCAAAATCATTATTATAATAGAGTCCGTATAAATCCCACTTTTATTACCTCAATTAGCATACAAGCGTCTATAAGTTGTTTACAACAGCTTGTGCATATGTAGTTGTAGAGTTCGTTTGTCTGTTTGTCGGCTAACGAATTTCTTGCTGGTTTTTGTCGTGGTTCGACTTTTCCGAATCAATGGTACCTTTTAAAATATTCGAAGATTGAAAGGAGCTTGTAAAACTCTATATAGATAGAGTCTTGAACTAACAACTTTTATAGGACATTTAAAGTCTATTTTAAATATATTACTTTTTCGTTTTACTGCTTCTAAAATAGTGTAAAACAAATCTAGTAATATATAAAGCTGAAGAGCTTGTTTGTTTGTTTGTTTGAACGAGCTAATCTCAGGAAATACCGGTCCTATTTGAAAATAATTTAGAGGGAGTAAAAATTACACATTACGCGTTATGTAACGAATAAAATCCATTCGTGCGTCGGAGCTGACACACACGCACACTTTTTCTTAATTTGTTTACTTTATGTAAGAGCTTGTAAAAGCTAATTTGAAGTTTTGTAAATTTGAATTTATCACATCAGCATTGCTTAGGCAATAAGTCAACACTAAACGGGTCACTCATAACTCACGTCACACTTTAAAGGGGGGATCACCAAAATGTGACATTGTGTGATACCTGGTCAAAAGCTTTGTGACGCAACATAACAAAATTTAAATTCTACGTTCTTTCATTAACATACTAGGTAAAATAATTAAAAGAAATTGCGGTTTTCTTGATTGTTTGGTGTCACTCCAAGGGGGAATGGGTTTCGAAAATACGACAACCTATGACAGGGAGGAGGAGGAGATAAAAAAATTTAAAATTCCAAAAAAAAAAAAAGTGTGACGGATAGTATGGATGACCCCTAATTTAATCCCTACTTAACTCCTTAGAATTTATCTTGCTATCATGTTCACTGACCTGTATGGCCCGGAAGATTCTTTCTTAAATGGCGCCGTAACATTTGGGTCGTCCAACGACTCGACCCTGGCGTCTATCCCAATCTGGTATTGCTTGGGTCCCTTGAGCTCGGCGACCAAGTGGCACGGGTTGCGACCGTCCGGCACTGATAGGATGTATTTTGGGTTGAATGGGTACGTCTGGCGATGATTTTCGCACCCACCGGCGGTACGACCCGCCCATTCGCCCCTTATCTGGTAAAAAGAGTCCCAAATAAATAAATATACTGCAATCCCCCCCTATAACACGGTGCTCTTATAACGCATTAATATTATTCTATAATACATAATGTGTATAATATTATATTATGCGCATTTGGGGCAGTACGAGAATAATCCTACAACGCGTTTTCCTAGAATGTGGAAATGTGTTTTTTTTTTTAATTTAATTTGGGTATGTCCAATATTGCCGTTTCCCCTCCTCCTAAGCTTAAATTAAATGCTTTTGTTAGTAGTAGGTGCGACAATACCCCAGCGGCGTCGGGATTTCAACCGAGGACCTTGCGGATTTCAGTCCATCGCTTCTACCGTTGAGCTATTGAGGCTCTGATAATAATAAAAACATTGTCAAAACAGTCCTCTATGTAAAGGTCAAATGGTTTTTATATAACAAAACAATTTATTTTTAAATAAATCAAACTCTTTGTATTCTAAAATTAGTTTCTCCAATTATGAAGTCTTAGAAATGCAAAGAAACCTACGGAAGTGAAATGGTTTCTATTGGAAATAACCTTTTAATTATTTTTTTGGGGGTTACACATAACTAACTGTTATTTGTAGCTAGGGAGGTCGTAGCTTAATCAGTGGCCGGCGTTTGAGTCGATTGTTAGGTTATACAGTTCTTATCGCGGCCAGGTGATTGATGGGTGACTAATTCTAAGACTGGTTTTCCAATATTCGACCTCCACCATTTTTCAGAAGACACGTAAAACAGTGGATCTCGATTAATTTCACCGACAGTATTAGTTGCGGGATTGCAGAGATTGATGACGACAAACGATAATCGGTCATCTTAACGTGCTCCACAGACACGTCCTGGTATGCGGGCTCAATCTTGATCATGGCTCAATCTTGATCATGGCTCAATCTTGATGATGGCTTTGATCATGGCTCGATCTTGAGCATGGCTCAATCTTGATCATGGCTCAATCTTGATCATGGCTCAATCTTGATCATGGCTCAAACTTGATGATGGCTCAATCTTGATCATGGCTCAATCTTCTGTAATATACACCTATATGTATAATGTAGGAGATATATAAAAGCTTAAATTAAAAGCCCAATTCGCCTTAGCGGTCGTCCATAAATTACATCACACGTTAGGGGGGGAGAAGGGGGTCACCAAAATGTGACATTGTGTGACAAGGGGTACGGGGTGGTCAAGAGCCTTGAGACGTCACATATCAAAATTTAAAATATTGTAATAAAAAATTTTAATTTGCCGTTTTCTTCAAATTATTTTTTAATTTTTAAAGTCTGTGACGTCACACCAAGGGGGAGGAGGTTTCATATGTATGACAAGGACGGAGAGGGGGGGTTCAAAAATAGTAACATTGGTGTGACATAATTTATGGATGACCCCTTACTGAAATAATTATCATCGGTGTACTCGGAGTAGTCGATTACTAGCTTAAGCAGCTCTTATCGCGACTGGGTGATAGATGGGTGACCTATTCAATCACTGGTTTTCAAATATCCGACCTCCTCAGTGTTTTAGAAGGCACTTAAACAGTGGATCACAATCCGATTGAAATCACTGAGTGATATTAGTCGTGAAATTTTGGGGGTTTTCGCAAATGACGTCCGACGGTCATCTTAACTCGCCTAACAGCCTCGTCCTCTGCAATTAAAGCGCGCCCTGGTCCAGTACTGAACAACGCTAAGAAGAACACAACAAATTATAAAAAAAAACTGGTAAAATACCGAACCATTATTCATGTTTAAGACCATTGAAATTATCTAGTATTTTCCGTTCACACCGCCCGAATCCCACACGGGGTTATTAATGTATTTCGTACTCCCCCACAAACACGGACCCCATAAAATAAGGCATTAGGGGTCGCTCCCGGCGCAACGAAAATATTGATTCCTAAACTTGCTTAGCCGTGAGAGGGTCCACTTCGAATTGAACAAAATGGCGGTATACCTTGTCAATAAAAATAAATAGAATTGAAGTGTCCGTTTGTAACGCCAAAATATAAATGTATTTTACTCAATGCCGTATACCGTACTTATGACAAAAACCAATTCTATCTGTATACATAAAAGCGAAAGGTCACCTAACAGGGAATCTCAAAAACCGCGGGACGTACAATGATGGGGTTAGACGTACAGTAAGATTTTTCGCGAGGGGCCATGGAAAGTCTAAACTCTAAAGGCTTTAGCAATTTTATACGAACGAAATCGCGGGACACAGCTAGTTTTTTACACTACGTCTTTTTGTTACGTAGAGTAATTACGGAAGAGCTTAGACCAACTTTCATTGCAATTTCATAGGAGAATAAATATTGTAAGGAATAATATAATCAAATTTCATTTGAGGAAATACACAGAAACAAAAAATTTAAACCCAAACAAAAAGTCTTACAGATTGACCTGGATCAACAGTATAAGCCAACTTTTATCATAAAATTGGCGCTATTCTACTCTGGACGCTATACAAAGAGAACAATTCGTAAGTGCACAACGTAAATGGTCCAAAAAAAAGACACACTCGAATTGAGAACCTCCACCTTTTTTTGAAGTCGGTCCAAAAGGGACTCATTTCGAAATCCGGCCGTTCATATGGTTTCTATTCACCAGGCTCTTTGTGCAAGGAGTAGCACTATTCCAATCCGGACGCCACACAACGAACAAAATTTCGTAAGTACACACCGTAAATAGTCGAAAGGGACTCATCTCGAAGCCGGCCGTTCACCTCTCGAGAACGTTCCCTGCCGTTAAAATAGGGCTGATACTTGATTGTAACATTGGCGGAATTAGTATACGAATCTTTATCCAAAATTTGTACGTCACATTTTCGGACTTTTTTATAAATATTTACCCACTGTTTACTTTTTACAGTTGGAAACACACTCGTTTATTGGCAATTTTTACACGTAAAAGCGTTTATGAACGGTACAATTCACAACATATGTTTTATCAACGTATTCTGAAGTACATTTTGTTTTCAACTGTAATTAAATTAAGTTACTATGTAGGTTCAATATTTTTGAACAAATAATACTTTTCTTTGCAGAGGAGGTCGTGGCCTAATCAGAGGTCAGCATTTAAGTCGATCGCTAGATTAAGCAGCTCTTTCTGCGACAGAATAATAGATGGGTGAACCCTTCTAACGCTGGTTTATATTCGATATCTGACCTCTTCCGCGTTTCAAAACGATCGTAAAACAGTGGGATCCGGCTAATGTCACTGAGTGATATTATTCGTGAGGTTGCAAAGATCGTGGGGGTTCAGAGGATGACGTCATATGGCAAACGGTCATCTGCGGATCCTGGTACCAGACCGGGATAACGCAAGGAAGATATTTTTCTTTGCAAGGCAAAGAGTAGTTACACATACTTTTTGAAACAATTAACGATAACAAATACATTTATAACTTACAGAATAGTCTTTAGTATTTTTGTATTATCAGAGTTTGTAATACAATAATCGGACCAATTAAGATTGTAAGCAATAATTTCTGGAAGCAATAAGGATTTTCTGTAAATTATACTCGCAGGTATGCTTCAGCGAGTGATTGTCGTAAATTATTGTTAATTGTTATATTACCTCGATGCGACAGATCCACCTGGGGTCCAAGGGGATGGTTGTTTCCTCCATTATACTAATAAGTAACGAATTCTTAATAGGGAATTTTGGTTTATGGTAATGTGATTGATTGAAGTATACAAATTTATAATAATATTTTATACATTAGTATAGATGTATAAACTTCAATTAACACTATAGACATTGACACTTCTGGGTAGAATTTGGTAATCACATGTTCAGGTACGAACCTATACTTCTATATCTATACTAACCTATACTAATATATAAAGCTGAAGAGTTTGTTTGTTTACTTGAACACGCTCATCTCAGAAACTACTGGTCCGGTTTGAAAAATTCTTTCAGTGTCAGATAACCCGTTTATCGAAGACGGTTTAGTGCTACAATATCATAATGCAAAAATTTTTCACCAAATTTTAGGCGGACGAGGACGCGGGTAACAACTAGTCTATAAAAATATATAAAGCTGCCAAATGTAAAGGATCCTGATGGCATCCCGAAGGCCCCACTACGTAAATCGAAAGGCGATGTTTCGGATCGAAAACTTGAATTTAACCCGACCGTCAAATTACTTTGGGACCAATTTGTACATTTTGATCCATAAATACATTATTAACTCATTTAAGAATTGAAGCCACACCAAAAATTGATTTATGCAACTTCATTATTTTTTATTCTAGGAAACTCTTCTTATATTCAGTGGTTTTTAAATTAGACTTAATATTATTCAGTATCGCATTAAACTGTATGTCCCATTTAATAACTGATTCAACATGTGTTTAATAAATAAATATACGAGACTATATTTGCCTGGCTCGTTGGTGCAGTGGACAGTGACCTGCAATCCTATCTGGGCGTATTATATATATGTATGTGTATTTGCAAAAAAAAATCTCAGTATAACAGACGGCTGTTACCTATAACATAGTGTATATAGTCCTATATATTTATTTATATGACACACGGACGTCTGTTCCTTAGGGAGGTACTGATTTTCAGTAGCCCCGGTACATTATCCGAGCGGTACTAACAGTATTAATTAAAGTCAACTAAACAATTATTATTATTGATCGCATCATCGATTGTTGTCGATTTTGTAGTACAAATATTTGGTAGGTGTTTGTAATCTTTGATTAACAAGTCCTCTTTTTGTTATAATGTTGTATTGCATTATGTCAACTGTAACGTGACACATCCCACCGAACATATAAAACTGTTACGTCTAACATAACGTCAAAAATAACACAACAGAACAGTTTTACTTTTATGTAAAATACAGTACAGTACTTTCGTGTAAAGTACAGTTGTACTTTTCTCTGTAAAGTACTGCTGTACTTTTACTGCGGTACATAAACATTGGAAAGCGTCTCGATAGGTACTAATGAAGTGAATGCCTTTCTGTAAACAGTAGGCTCCACGTATATAGAGAGAATATACAAATAAACATTACTTGAGTTAGAAGGAGCAGCAGACAAGGCAAGTTCTAACTTTATACACGTGCTAGATTTGATCTACATATGTATATACATTATACATATATATATATATATATATATATATACTTCAAATAGATGACGCTCGTTCTAGACCTTTTGACAGACGTGCCACGTAAAATTATTATTTCATAAAACTTTCGGCCAGAGTCACGTCTTAGGGAAAAGACAAATGAGATTGGTTAATTGGTTTATAAGAAACAAGCCTAATTCAGGCAAGATATTGAGTGTGAAGGCTGTAGGTATTCATACAAGGGCGTGTTAGACTCGTTTATTGTAATTCCACGTTAATTTCGATACCTGAGAAAAGACCAGTTTACAAATTGAATTCTAAGTCAGTAATAAGAGGTCCTATATTCATTTGACCGGTGATTATATGCCAATCTTCAGTGAAAGCCATACTTTAATCCGAAGACCCATTTATCTACCAATTGCGATGTTCAATGGATATAGGTCTTCGAGTCGATCGAATCAAATGTTGAATAAAGTTAGTCTCTTTGGGTTCAAAGTAACAAACGGCCTCTGTACCATGTATTCAATAGCTTATAGGTGAGTCTCCGAAAACCTGCTTATAAAATTAAAAATGTAGAATAAAGAACCAAATGTATGCGTTTTTTCGCTGGAGTTGCTTCGCTATTGGTTCGGTTAACGTAAGTTGGCTTAGCCTATTGCCATATTCGGCTAACCTGTGTTCGGAGGCTATTTAAAGATTTCCAAGTTCACCAAGGCAACACAATCCCATATTTAATTCAACGTTACGTACTCGAAACAGTATTATTACGATTTTTTTTATATATAAAGTGGCCGAGAGCGTGTCAGGACACGCTTGTATAGAAGAGTTCGGTATCTCTCTCTTTTTTCTTTGTTATCGTGGCGGGGTTAGCCTTCCTACTTCGTTCTCCACTTCCACATGGTGGTGGAGTCGGCTTTCCTACTACTCGGTCTCCACTTCTCTCTATCTTTAAAATTAGTTTCTGATAGCTGGCTTATCCTCCTGTTCTTTAGCAAGCACTACATCTTTCCATCCATTCCATCTCGTTTCGGGCCTGCCTCTAGTTGTTCACCCAGAGATGGTAAGTGGTAGTTGAAGGGTTCCGTACCTGATATGCTGCCTGTATTTGTTAAATACCTTCAAAAGTTGTTGTCCGGCTGTGCTCAAAATAATTTACTACGAACTAGTTTCATTCAAAGTTATTTATGTGTATGAGCTGTATGTCATAAATAAATATAATACTAGTAAAACGTAAAATGTTAAAAACGTGTCATTAGCTGTGTCTTGACTGAACGAGTAGGCCATGCTTACAGTTCTTTCACTTGCGGATACCAGTATCTATATCTCATATAAGATTGGCGTGAAGTGGCGGCAATGTTGATTGATTTACCAACCCCTATTAATATTTCTTCTTGATGAAATTTTGGATCGTTATTATCTTTATGTTTAATTACCAGAAACACTCGCACTGATGTTGTCGCGTTCCCACATCGCTATCATAATCTGTATTGACATACGACCTTTATTGAAGAACACTTTAACACTACCGCATAGGGTTTGAAATGCTTCCACTGCAATTTTGGCACGTTATGTTCGCTCAACCGCAAACATTGCTATGAAATTTGGAGCGTTTACGGGGATCGCTATCGTTGTCGTCAATCGATGAGATAAACGAAGATCAATACGGATGTGTTATTTATCTGCCGATTAAAATGCAAACCGAATCTTTATCTAACTGTTTGACGCAACAGTGACAAAAGTTCAAAAACGTTTAACGAAATTCACTAGCTTTGTTAGTCACCTTCATTAAAATAAAGGTGACTACTCGTAAATAATATAGCCTATAAGTAGCCATATGATGGTTACTTTAATTAATAATAAATGTAAAATTAAGTTTCTATATAAATAAATTATATTATACTGTTTAATTTCCCTATAAATATACATCACACTCCTTATTTCTTTTCGATATATTCAGAGATCATATAATATAACTCGGGTGCAATGATATCGCACATGAGAACATTCTTTTGGTAAAAATTTTAATTCTTTTTACTTAAAAAAACATATATTTTTTATTATGGGATTAAAGGTCGTTTTAATACCTATCCAGTCACTGGTCTATAATGACATATTAAAAAAATGTATTTTTGGAAATAGAAAAACAAAAACATTTTACAAAAAAATGCTCTCATGAGCGATTTCATGGCACCCGAGTGTACAGTCATACCCTAGAAGTATACATCCTCTTTTTTCAAAGAATGGACGAAGCGACTGTGAGAAGCAAGTAAAATTAATAAAAGTCTGGAAAAAAAGAGGCGCATTGTTCTGTAGGCGGAAAGCCAAATCATTTCCGAAGCTGGGAAATGAGGCCACTGCGGAGTGCTGTAAACAGAATGGAACGCGTTATTAACTTCTAAACAACACATTATGATCGGCAAGTCCGTCAGTGGTTAATCTGTCTAATAATATAAACTGTTATTTGAACTTAACCATCAGTCAGTCAGAAATGAGAAAAAAAACCAGATACTATATTTAAAAGTAAGCAAATCTCACCACAAATTTCGAAAATTGACTATAGATTCAACAATTTTACCGCGGCACTTAGCTGCGTCGCCTGGTAAAAATCAAATGAAAATGCTGATAACAAAAAAATATCCTACTAACTCAGTCAGAAGTTGGAAACTCGGTAAAAGCCCACTACTGACTGTTTGTGGGCTTTACTCAGTATAGGGCGCGGGGAGCCCTTGTAAACTTAGCTTTGAAGTCGTATGTCACCAAATTATTGAATGATTTAAAAACAAATAAAAATATGTAAATATGACGTTCTTAAGGTCTTGTAAAAAATAATGAATAAATAAACAAGTTTGAGTTTAATGGCGTAACTAATACAGCGCGTTTACTTTAGAGACATCCGAATGAATACGAATGAGATTTGAGATTGCCAGAGACCCGATTGGAAGAAATTCGTAGGTACCCTAAATTAATAAATTTATAAGGTTTCCAGAATTCACGAGTTGAAAGAACAGTTGGCTGGCAAAAATTTAGGCCATTGCATAAAAACTCTTCACATTTCTGTCACAGCTTTCTTTGAGACTGACAAGGACAGCCAGTAGAAAAAAATAATTCTTAAAAAAATATCTCGAATAAACAAAATTAAAAGCTTCTTAGGCATTTATGTCGGGGGTACTTTTAAATTAAACCAGTTACTAGAGAATATTTTAGGATCCAAGACATCGAACTGAGTTAAGCTGAGCTAAAAATACAATTATATATATATGTGTGTGTGTATAGAACAACTAAAGCAAAGTGTTTTTTAAAACTGTATTTGTTATACTTCTAATTAATACGATACATCACTGAAATTAGTAGACATACAATGATTAAAATTTAACGCGGCGCGGCGGTAATGTTGTTCAAGAAGTGTATTTTTTAAATTAACTCAGTTAGTAGAGAATACTTTAGGATCTAATCCATCAAACTGAGTTTCTTTGTGTTTTAAGCTACTTATAAAATCTATACTAATATATAAAGCCGAAGTGTTTGTTTCTTTGCTTGCTTGAACGCGCTAATCTCAGTATCCACTGGTCCTATTTGAAAATTTCTTTCATCGTTAGGAAGCCCATCTATCGAGGAAAGCTATAGGTTATATATTATCATCATAAACTAATTTTATGCGGATGAAGTTAGGGGCACATCTAGCATATTATATGTGAAATGGAGTAGTAGGTACAATCAAAATAAATAAATAAATGTGTGCGAATCATAAACTGACGGCCTGAGTAACGAGGCGAGCGGAACTGAGCGCGGAAAAGTGTTTAAAATTTAACGTGGTGGTTATTTTGTGTATAACTTACAGGAAATGTATTTTAAAATTATGTCTGTTACTGCGGAGTAACTATAAAATGTTTTACGATTTAAGCCGTCAAACTTAGTTTCTAGGAGTTAAAGCTGTCTATGAAATTTATTTCATAACGGGAAGAAGTAAAATGAAAATGTGCTATAATTTTAATTGTCTGTTTCTATCTACGCGTTTTGCGTACGAACTCCGAACCGATGTAATGGCAACATATTGTGTTATCAAATTAATTGCTATATAAATTAATAAAGAAAATATGACTTTCCTTCACCATTATTACATTATTATCTATTTTTATCGTTGAAGATCTATAGACCTAAGACCTTATTCGCACGAGAGCGTTTTTAACGTGCGTTAAAAAAGCGTTCAAATAGAATATATGGATTCCCAAGTATCCGTTCACACGGCAGCGCTTTTATAGCGCGACATTTTTTATCGAGCAATGTTCTATTTTCCACGCTATATACATACATATACGTTATGTTTTTGTATCGCCGTCGCTAAAAAAGCGCCAACGCCGAGATTTAATGCAACGCTTTTTTATCTCTCGTGCGAATGAGGGCTAAAACCTTTTGTATTACACAAAATATACAATACTAATAGCCCTAATCGTGTAAACTTTCATAATCTTATGAGTTTAAATTTGGCTTACGAAAACGGCTTTATATATATAATTCTACTGTACTGTGTCTGTGTGTATGTCACTGAACTCCTCCTAAAGGGCTAGATCGATTTGAATGATTTTTTTGTATGCATTTGGATGGCGCTAGATGATTTAGATTCACAAATCAGCCCGGCAGATGGCGCTGCAGTTGGTATCTGGGTTATTTATTTATATTAATATATGCAATTGGAAAGGGATTGGGAAAGGGAACGGGTATAATAAATAATATTATAGGATAATAGAATGTAGTAAATAGTATGTAACCCACCCTTTGGACACTATAACGTCTGCCGGGTCCACTTGTAAAATGTAAATTTACATTAATGTCGGTCTCGTGGACTATAAATAAAAATGCAGAGGCGTCAAAGTGCATTTTAACGACCATAGTTCAGTCAGCTTCGCAGCTAAATGGCGAGCGCGGTAGAGTCTGCTCTAGCTAATGAAATAAGATCTCGCTCCGAGGCTTAAATTGCAGAGGATGTGGCTATGGAGCGAGTTTAAGATGACGGACTGCCGTCTTACATCATCCCCGAAACCACCACAATCTCTACAATCTCGCAACTAATATCACTCAGCGACACTCATCGCGACCCACCGTTTTACGTGCATATTAGAGATTCACTCAACAGTTTAAAAATGGTCGCTTTGTTAAAGAGCTATATTTGTGATTGACACGCTGAATAACACAGACGTACATTACACTTTCAAGTTTATATGTGTGTTTAAATTGTAAGCCGACAATGGTAGGTTCATCGCCCCTCAATACAGTGATTTGAACTGGCAGTCAGTCTGTATTACAACACAATCGGTCCTTTATGAACCAATTCCTCTACTTTGTAGACGATTGAGGCCCGACAGTCGCGTTCGTCAAGCTTCTTATGCCGGAGCCGGACATAGCTCAAAGTGTTTGTACATTTTTGTCCTTGAAGTCCACAAAGTTCTATAAAACTTTGTGCAGTTACACAAAGTCCCCGGCCACACTACATGATCATTGAAATGATCATTCAAATGAAGCTATGTCTGGCTGCGGCATCACATCTAGACAAACTCATCCATATATGTTTGTTTAGTACCTATTATCGGTATCCCGCGACTTTGTCCGCCTTAGACCTTAGACCTCCTTAATCGGACCCTATCGACAAATCCGTCCTTAGCGAACGTCTGCTAACTCTAAATTTAAATATATGCGGGACTATATAACACACGGACGTCTCTTTCTAAGGTAGACAACTTAATGCCTGTATTATAGGTAACAGACGTCTGTTATACACATTTTTTTTTGTAGAAATATATAAATACATACATGTAGATACTACACAGACTTGAGGCGGAAATCGAACCCACGACTAACGAAGCTAAAAGTAGGGTCACCGCCCACTGCGCCAACGGGCCAGTCTAAACAACCTCCTTGCTAAATTTCATCATTGTACGACACGCGGTTTTGGAGTTTTCGCGATAGGTGTTTTCGTTTATGAATATATAGATTTAAAATACCAGCTTTGAAGCCCTTGGCATATTTATGCCGAAGGAACATATACATACCATCTACCTATGTCAATCACCAGTCTGCAGGTTCTGTCACGAGGACTTGGAAACGGCCAAGCACATCCTCTTTGACTGTTCAACTCTATTCCTGAAGCGTAACAACGCACTGGGGGGAACACACCCTGACCCCAGGAGGAGTCAGTGTGCTCACACCTCAAGCCATTACAGGGTTTATGTGCTCTGCTGGTCTTGAGGATGAGCTATAGGCTGAGGCAGTTACAGTAGATCTTACTGGTCGCAGTAATGATAGAGGCTTTGGCCCGCCTCAAAAAAAAATATATACTGTGTATATTGAGAAAGGAAAAACCATGGAACACGCGACACTGTTACCGTTACCGACACCACTGTATGTTAAAGTTTGTTTTCACTTTTGTTGGCACTCCCAGTGTGCCACTGTTTTTTGTTTTCATATTTAGCTTCACATTTTTTTTATGTTACAAGGGGCAAACAAGCAGGCAGTAGGCACCTAAGAGCCTACCGACGCCCATGGACATCTATCTGCATGACCAGAAGGCTAGCAGATGCGTTGCCGGCTTTTAATGAAGAGTTTAGGCCACCGGGAAGTCTCACAAACCGAACGAAACGCGACAACAACCTAAACAAAGAAATATAAGTTGAATTTTGGCGGTAAAAAATTATTTTTTATGTTTAAATTTCTTAATAACAATATGCTACGCGGAAACTAATTCGTTCACACACATATCGTCTAAAATTACAACAATAGCGCCCCCAGCAGTCCAATAGCCAATTAACCAATCTCCTATACTTTTCCGTAGAACGTGATACTGGCTGAATATTAAATAGAATATCAATTTTAAATAGCACGACAGTCAAAAGTGTATTTAACGTATTCTGAAGTCGCAATCTTTTTTTGGTATTATTAAATAATCATTTGAATTCTCCGTTTATTACTTTTCTTTAAGCATTCCCTGAAATAATGGGAATGAAATAAGAACAGAATTTAAAACGGTCTCTTTTTAAACCTTTCTTGCTAGATATGTAGTATCAAAGTATTGTACAAAATGCGCGCCATTTGTTTTATTTTTTTGGTTTTATTCTGTCGATTTTTATTTTTATCCAGTATATATTTGATCCAACACATACATTTTATATGAAATTTAATGGGAGACATTAAACCTCCGTGGTAAATTTATAAGAAACTAAGAACACTACCGGAATGGAAAAAAAGTGCCGTAGTGACTTATCTATTTATTCCTTTTTTTAATCTTCTCCGAAATAATGGAAACGTTACAGCGGTTTTCGAATTTTAGCAAGACTAATGAGCTGCGATTAATATATATAAATATATACATATGTTTCTAAATAAATATAGAGATAAACATAAATTGAGCGATCCATCGTAAACAATATACTCTCTGTTAGAAAGTTGCGGCACGTCAATCCAAACATTAGTAAACGTCTAAACTTTCGCCAACAGTTTAGCGACAGATTAAAGCACAAAGTTGAACGTTTAAGGGTTGATACAGTCAGGCGTTGTATTGCTGAAATATATGACAAGCAGGGAAATAATAAATTACTTTGGTGATTATGCAGTTTGAGTACTTTTCCCAAAAATGTATATTTTTGTTCTTGTTTCTTCTCAAAGTTGTTAGTTGCACTTTAATGTGTAATATTCCGTCGGGGAAGGCTGACTTCTTTTTTCGAGTTAGGAATGCTATAATAGGGCATTTTGTAAACTTTCAACTTAAATTTTAAAATTATACACACACATATGCATGCATATCTGTATTCAAACCGAAAAATGACCGCGAAGCGACCAAGGCGATCGCTGGTGCCGTCGCCCGTCCGCTTCTAACCTATCCGCAACAGAGTTACGTTATACGCAGAATTTCTTTCGTTTCTTCTCGAAGTTAAACCATAGCTTCGAGAAGAAACGAGAAGAAAAATATGGATTATTGGGAAAAGGACAAAAAAGATATAAAGATATACGTGTGATGAAACCAAGGAGCTCAGTATGATCTTTAAACGGTACAGAAATTCGTCTTTAGCCAGTGAATGATAACTAATTTGTAAACGTAATTACCGCGGCTTCAACCGCTAATCCATAAAGCGTCACGGTGGGTTACACTCAATTAAATTAACCCTCAGCTTAAACTGATTTTAAAGTCAATAGGGGTGTATACAATTACTTTCACCCAATATGCACTTGGAAGAGCGTAAAATAGGGGCTGTTTGATACAAGGTACATTTTAACCATTAGTTTTTTTTTCTTCTACCTTTTAGTGGTTTCTTTTGGTAAATGCTTATCAAGATCTTCATTTCAAACGTAGAATTTTTTGCAGCAGAATCTGTTACCATTTCAGAATCAGTTACAATTATCAGAATGCATCATTCCTGTTAATCCTATTTCTAGTACTAGCGCAGACACAAATGCTAGTAATCTATGTAAAAATATAAAAGGGAAAGTTCACACGAAAACCGCTTGACTTACAATGATGAAATTTGGCAAGGAAACAGTTCACAGTTAATAGACATTGGCGAGGAACGGATTTTTCGAACATCGAGAGGAGATTTCTTTCTTTCTTTCATAAGTATTAAAATGTTTCAAATGTGAAAATGAGTCAGGCTAAGTACTCAACTAAGGTATTATTTGGTGAAAAACCGTGTCAGAATTCAAAATTTCACTCCCCTAACCTTGATACTCAGATATATAAAACCGTGTTTTTCTATGGATTTCTAATGTAAACCTTTTTAAGATATCAGTTACCAGCTCCAGTATTTATAAATTAAGATGACCGACTGCCTGTCTGACGTCATCCCCAGAATCCCCACAATGTCTGCCATGACTAATATTACTCAGTGACATTAATCGGAACCCAATATTTTAATTGCCTCTTGAAACACTGAGGAGTTGGAATATTTGAAAACCAATGCTAGAAGGGATCACCCATCTATCCAAAAGCCACCCGCCAAAAGTTACTTAACCAATCAATCGACTCGAATGGCTGCCACTGATTAAACTACGACCTCCGCTTTCTTACTAATAGATGTTTTTTTTAATGTTACAACGGGCAAACAGCAGGCGGTTCACCTACATAGACATGTGCACCACCAGAAGGTTCGCAAATGAATTGCCGGCCTTTATAAAGGGGTTTAGGTCACCTGGAACTCAGAAACCGTAATTATGAACCCAACGGCACAAATGAAGAATTCAAGTATATCAAAGGTCACTCACCTTCCATAGTTTAATTGTCTTGTCATTTGTTGATAGGAGGAAGTGGGCCTGGTTTTTCCTCTTGAGCCATCTGATTTTGTTGATTTTCTCCTCGATCTCCAAAGACTTCAGGTAGTCGAACTCTGGTTCGTGTGACTGGAACGTCGAGTAGACGTTGTACTCCCCCTTCTTGGGCACGCATTGCTTCGACGCCGGGTCTCTCTGGAAATATCACACTATTATAATTTTAATTGATCAGCGTTAGATCATTGAGGCAGAAAATGAGCAATAGTATGTGTGTTTCAAAACAACGATACTGTATATTGCATTTATTTCCTTTAGTTAAGTTTAAAATTTTACATGACCTAACAAGGCTTAACGTTTTTCTACATATGGAGACATATTAATGGGTAACACTGTTTTTTCATTATTGTTAAATAGAATAGGATGTGCGAGTTGCAAATGCTTTTATAGAATATGCATTGTTAATACATTAAATTATAAAAATAAAACCACACGCACACCAATGCAAAACGATTTACACATACATACATGAATACATTTTACTGTAAGATTGTGTCAAAGTCACGACAACAATGACAAAATAACAATGTACTTTTTAAATTATGATATTATAATGTGATTAAATTGTGAAATAATTGTCGTAAAAATTAGCTTTAAATAAACATGCGGACAGCGTGGCGCTTTAAGGTGAAATACCCTCTTTTATACAAATTGTGCTAGGGGAGAGTGGCGGAAACAGAGGGAGGCCTAAGCCCAGCAGTGGGCGATTAAAGGATGACAGATAGATAGAAGAAGATAGAGAGAAGCATACGGTACGCAATTCTAAAGATTTATCGCCGAATTTCGCCCAGCCGGCGATCTCCAGTGATCCTAGTTACCTGAAATATGACTACTCGTCCGCCTTTGTCTCCGGTGGCGAGCAGTTCGCCGTCGTGGTTAAACTCGACGCATGATATCAGGTCAGCTTCGGTGACGTCGTCCTCGAGGGTACCTTTCACCTGACTAAAACACCACGTCGTCTCCCCACCATTGCCTGCAATACGTTTAAACGCACTTCCTTATTGGTTCCAGAGATTTTCCCTATTATTAATAATTATTAATCCGAAGTCCAATAAATCGGATAACTTAATGACAAGACGAAAGTCATGTTCAATGATAACGTCATACCAGTACCAATCGACGTCGATGGCAAAACTCTCGAAGTCGTGCATGAATATATCTATCTTGGGACACTTATATAGGCAAACAGGCGTCCGTGTGTCATATAGTCCTGTATATATTTATTTATTATCGGTCCAACCGTTCTCAAAAACTGTCAAGTATCCGTTATATTGTTAATTGATAATACAATTTGCCGTTATCGATATAATGAGTACTTTCGGATATCAATTTGCTTATCTCTTGGAGAACATAAATACACCGATTTATTCATGAATCCGACTCACCCTAGTTCCATACGTTATGCAATGCAAGAGCACTGTGGTTCTGCTTAGTCAATACTGGCGGTTCCTGTTAGCTCGAGCAATTTGCAATGCTGACATTCGCCCAACATTGATGGTCTCCGGCAAACACAAATACAGATGACAGATGCAACGTGCGTATATTGCTTTTGAGCTACAATAATATACACGATGAGCTATTTCTAGTGAAATTATGAGGTATGTACAGGCATGGAAATGAAAATGAAATGTAATTTAATGAGCTATAATAATATAATCGATGAGTTATTTTTGAGATACCGTTATAGAAATTATGACATACGTACGTAGAAGATGGATGACAGTGCAACGTGCTTATATTGCTTTTGAGCTACAATAATATACACGGTGAGCTATTTCAAGTGAAATTATGAGGTATATGCAGACGTAGAAATTAAAATGAAAGATGTCGTTTCGTTTCGCAAGCTATAATAATATAACCGATAAGCTAATTTCAGTGAAATTATGAGATATGTACGTAGAATATGGATGACAGAGCAACGTGCTTATATTGATTTTGAGTTACATGAATAAAACTAGAGAGCTATATCTAACAAATTATGAGGTACTTACGTCGAATACGGATGACGTATGCAACGTGCGTATATTGCTTTTAAGCTACAATAATATACACGGTATGCTATGTCTAGTGAAATTATGAGATATGTACATAGAATACAATAGCAACGTGCTTATATTGCTTTTGAACTAGAGTAATATAATCGGGGAGCCATTTATAGCAAAATTATAAATCACGTATGTGTTAAGACAAATACAGATGACAATACTAGTTTACTGTTATATTAGTCGTCAACCTACCCTTCACTGTTTAGTTGCGATAGAACATGAAGTAAAGATTAAAGAGGGTAGTTGTTTATAAGAGTATACATTAGGCAAACACAAGTAAACGCAGTCAGTTGCGTTACAACCGTTGATTTGGTAACATTGTGCTCAATGTGAGTAGGAGACGTGCATATACTATTGTGGTGAGCAATAATTATAATGAATATAATCTATGCTATATCAGTGGATATTATACATAATATTCTTGATATATAATTATTTTAGCAAGCCAGAATTTCGATCTTTAAGGACTGCCACTGCTATATAGATACGAGCATCTCTGAATTTATGCTTCGCAAGATATGGTTTGGATAAATCAATACATTGTGTTGACTCAAGTCCTTTAAAGAGCTGACGTTTGCCCAATATCCCTGATAATCAACAACCATGTATAGTCGACGAAAAAAGTGCTTTACTATTTAGGATAACAGTTCCTACTTAAAAAAAATTTGCTAAGTAATTTTTTTTTTTTTTTTTTTTTATATAACAAAAGGCAAACGAGCAGGCGGTACTCTTAAGTGACTACCGACGCCCACGGACAACTGCAACACCAGGGGGATAGCAGATGCGTTGCCGGCCTTTGAGAAATGAGTATGCTCTTTTCTTGAAGGTCCATGGGTCACGCGTCCCGGGCACTGCTATGGTTACTTCCTCTGTAACGCGATAGACCCGGCACCCGCACGGTGAATCAATGGAGTGCTAAGAAATACGTCTCGTCTCTAGTTAATACAAAATTATCCTTAGTTCCTTAAATAGATGACTATGACCGTCCAAAGTGAACTAGCAAGTTTGATTTGTGACAAGCACGAACAATTAATCGCATGTCAGAAACAGTAATCACTCCGCCTTATGTACCGACCACTAGAATTAATGATTTATTAATGACTTCGTCTTTATATGAACAGTTAGGCATGAGCCATATTAAATTCGGTTCAAACAATGTTTTATCAGTCTTGTTAACGTGTGCTAATATAAAAAAAGACCTTCAAGAAAAGAGCATACTCATTTCTCAAAGGCCGGCGACGCATCTGGGAGCCCTCTGGTGTTGCAGTTGTCCATGGGCGTCGGTAGTCCCTTAGGTGAACCGCCTGCACGTTTGCCCCTTGTAATATTAAAAACATATAAAGAGGTAAAGCTCATATCGTAATTTTTTCGTTTTTTTTTGTTAAAAAAATGTAGAAAAAAATTGTTAGATAGGTTTTTTATTCCTGAACCCTATAAGCTACTTCGCACGGGTGCAATTGAAATATGTTTATAAAAATTTTATAAACAAATGCTTCTTTCAAACAATTTTTTTCTAATGCTAACAGATGTGTAGTATTTTTTTATGTTACATGTTGCGGAATGGCTGGTTAATTTTACTTTTTTATAATGTTTTGTATTTGTTCTTTTTATATCTTTTGTTTTCTTAATATATATTTATATATTGTCAAATAGAAATAAGTAAAAGTCTGCTACAAAGTATTGGTTTTCTTGAAATAACAACCCTAAACTACGGCAGGCCTCAACAGTTTGGTGTCAGAAGTGGGATAAAAGGTATCCGTAAACGTGTATTGAAAATCAAAATGTGGTCGAATCATGTTACTGCGTTCGTACAAATTAGTGATGAGCGAGGAGTCTCAAAAGCCTCGAGCTACAGGCTCTGTCTAAACTAAACTACGGCAGACCTCAACATTACTGTTATTAGCAGAGTGGCTTTAGACATAAAAATGGCAAACCTAAGAAACAGGGACGGTTAATGAATCCTCATAAAAAAATGGCCGAGAGCGTGTCAAGACACGCATAGAAGGTTTCGTATCTGACACGCTATAAACGTATTTGTTAAATAACTTCAAAAGTTGTTGACCGATTTCGTTGAAAATAATTTTCCTATTGAGTTTTGAGCATGTTCTGTCATCATGGAAAATTTCAAGTCTCTATCTAATATCTTGGAAATGCGGGGGGGGGATTTTTCGATAAGGCCAGATCAAAGGGCTTTTGCAATTTTACGGGGATAAAGTACCGGGAACAGCTAGTACTTCCAGGTATACACTCAAAAATTCACCCCTGTCACCTCAATGTCCATAAGTCCACATTCCTGATATGTGCTTTAAATTTCTTACCTCACTTCACTTGCTCATTTTATCTTCTTCACATCAAAAAGTGCATAAGTTATTTATAAATGCCGGCAACATATTTGCGAATCTCCTGTTGGTGACGTTGTCACGCAGGTGAACCGCCTGCCAGTTTGCCCATTAGTAATTTAAAAAATTAAAAAAAAAAAACATTCAGACTCGATGCTGAAGCCCCAGAATGATATCTATGCTCGCAAACTTTTACACCCACAGACCAGCCAAATTTAACTGCTGTTTTTAGTAAGGTTTCACGCGGAAGTCTAAGACATCCGTCTCGCATACAGACCCTAAAAATCCCCAATATTGAGCGCGCAATGTATCTTCAACATTGGGAAGCAATCGTCAACAAAATGTTGACGCGCAAAACAAGTCAAAAACTGCTAAGTATTTTAAGTTTTATTTACATTGCGGTTTGAGCTTGTGTGCAATCTGACGCGACACCAACCTTCGGCACGACACTCCTCATGATATTATGGGATTATGAGTTATATCATAAATAGATTCGTCTTAATTGCTTTCAGCCTGCTGAGCAATTTCGCCTATATTAAAACCCATTTCCAAATCGTCAGAATTTTCATATTACGTTAAATACATTACGCAACGTATTCGTGTGTTACGCAATATGTTCCCTGTTTATGAATCGTTTATGATAATGCTATTTATAATGAATCTGGGATGATTTCATAAGCTCTTCGTGTTTATATTTGTAAGTATATATATATATTGCTTAGTTTGGTGTTAAAAATTTGTCTAAGGTTTTCCCAACAGTCTTATAAGGAAAAATGGTTCTGATATACAAATTGGTGATAGAGTTAATGCAAAAATTGTCAATCTTAGACTTTTTATATTCTAGCCGCATTTCTTGTAAACAAGCAATCGTATTCATTTGTTTAGGGTTAAAATTTCAATGAGTAAAGCAATTCGTCTACTGCGGCGTGTCTAATGTGGATTATACAAAACTAAATATCTTTCATCAGCCAGTTAATGAAATACTGTTTCAGAAAAGCTTATTTTAATCGATTAAAAGAAGAATAAGATCAAATTAGATATTTTTTGTAATCGCTCATAATATGAAGTAACTTGATTCTTATTGCTTCACATCCGCAGATGTATTCTATAAGACTGGATCTCTTTGCGGTTTTGACTAGTGAAATATAGAGTTACTACATCCGTTACATCGGTAATAATGTACAAACCGCACGTTACTATATTTACTGGTGAAGTAAATCCGACGCATTTACGACAAGATCTTCTTTGCCAAAAGATTTATCATTAAGACACTTGGCATCGCACAATAATAGGTAATTATGGTTTTGTTTCCAATTAAAGCCACAATAGCTGAAATGTAGAAGTTGGACTTGACGCCTGATAGGTTATTGGTTCGAAATTGACTTTCGTTTTATCTGTATGTACTAAACTAAGCATATATTGGAAAGTAGCAGGAACTACTGAGAGGTACTTGGACGTATTTGTAACTAGCGGATCTGGCAGACGTTGTTCTGTTCGAAAGTTGGCTTATTTTTTATATCAAATTATAGCGCCGTCTATTAGTTGCTTACGCCTTCGAGAGCCTGCAGCTGATCCGCTCTGCCTTTGCATTTTAAATCTCTCATATCGTCTAAGAATTTAATTTTAATGATATGCTGTAAAGGGTAATTTTGATCTGCATAAAATGTACAAAGAACGCTTCGTAAATAGTTCTTTTTTTTAACATGTAAAAGACAAAAATGGTTTCTGTGCGTTATACTTGTATAGGAGATAGACATATGCCCACGCGGACTTAAATATTAGATCTTTTTAAGATGTACAATTTCGTAGTACATTATTTTGTTTAATCTCGTAAGGTTTAGCCAACACACGCGACGTAAGCGCACAAGAATACGTTTTTACGATATCTCGTTAAAAATCATGGAAACACTCGGCTTTTATCTTCTATAACATAAATGTATTTTAGATATAAATGTTCTCCTTGAATCGCTCTGTTTATTGGTGAAAACCTTATTAAAATCCGTTAAGTAGTTTGAAAGATCTGCGCGTACAACGCTGGGAAGTGACTTCATTTCATATCTAATAATATTTATTGTACTTGCGAAAAAAGGCACTAAAATGATTCTATTTTTATATGATACTAAGCCTTTAGACCTCCTTAAGGTGGTTTTTTCGAAAAATCCTTTCATAGCGGATGTCAACCAACTATACACTACCTCCTTACCAAATTTCATTTTTGTGCGTCGCCCGGTTTTTGTAATTTCTTGTCAGGTAACCTTTCAGTTTTATCTACATAGATCTAGTCTAAGATGTATTGGAGATAAAAACACACACTTATTAGCCTGTCGCCTAGTAATATAAAAGTGTGTGTGACTAAATGTACGTAATCCTTATTTCTCGTAAATGTACTCGCGACACTAATTCTAGCTCTCAAATTAACATAGTCGTTCTGTAACACGTTAACATGTCAAAATAGTAATTTAGACTTGCAGTTGCTTCGAAATAACAGAAAATACCTGAAGATTCCTTGCAGATATATAAAAAGGTGAAAAGTTTGTTTGTTTGCCTGAACGCGGTAATCTCAGGACCTACTAGGCTGTAGGCTCTATATCATCACGCTAAAATTGCACGTTTTTTTTTAAACTCATCTTACGCGGTCGAAGTCATGGGCACAGCTAGTGTATGATAATTTTGTTAAATATCCTAATTAGGGTTCCTACATTTTTAGAGTAGTTATAAACATGTTTATACAAAGTAAACAGCATGAATTTTACAAAGTAGTCTAATCTAGACCCGCTCACCAAGCTGTTCCGTCGCGGACGATTAACTTACAGATCTCACTCGTAAAATATCTTTCTAAAGCTATTTTACGGACTGTTACTTTGTTACATTTATGGTCAGTAATTTTGTTTTTAAACTCACGAGAAGCCATGAAATGTTTTGATGCAGTTTAAAATTTGAAATTTCTTATATGAGCAATAATAAATGACGAATTGAAGTTAGTCCATTCGAATGTTACATTTTTTTGAGCTGAGCATGTGCATTTGTTAAAAGACTCAATTTTCGTTTTCATATATCAAGGGGGGTTAGTTTAAAATTAAATTCAATTTTGTGGGATTGCAACCCTTGTCCCGCGGCGGCCATCTTGGAAAAAGAGATTCAAATCGTTTTTCTGATTAATCTGACGAACTATACGTCTCACGAAACAAAGAGTTAACATTTTTTTATTAAAAATAAGATTATATAACTTTTATCAAGTAACTTTTAGTCGTAGCACCAAAAATAAAAAAGTTATAAGTGAAAATCCGTGAAGAAGTTATTGTATAGTCATTAGCTAAGGTTTTGCAACATTTCAACAAGAATTCATTAGTATACACAGATTTTAATGATTAATCATAATTTTATTAATCTCTTAATTTTTTAATAATAAAATTTTTAACTATTAATAATGACAAGATCTTAGTGGATTTTGTTTTCTTGTAAATTGTATAGTTTATATACAATTTATAAGAAAGCTTTTATAATAAAGATTCCAACAATAATATACAAAAACTACCCACTGCTTACAGGTCCCGCTTCTTCTGCTAGCGGCAGTGAGTCATGCCGCTAACGTGGAAAGCAGTAAAGATAAGAAAAAGGAAATTAGAGAGATAACGGAGAAACGAGAGTTGACAGAAGGAAACGCCGGTTTTGATAAAAGATCGCCGCTCTTACCCACAGGTAAGTTTACTACTCAAGTGATTTTTGATCCCAAATTTTATTTTGACTGACCCGTTGGCACAGTTGGCAGTGACCCTGCCTTCTGCTTCGGGGGATGTGGGTTCGAGTCCCGCCTCGTGTCTACGTGTATTATCTATATGTATGTATTTATGTATTAATAATAAAAAATTATGTCTAAAACGTCGCTGTTACATAGGCATTACCTTTAAAAGTTCTAAATAAAAGTCCGCGACAGCACATGTCTATCTTTTAAGGTTGGCTCAGTATAACCTTTTTTATATTAATCACATTTGTTCTAAAATAGTGCATTATCAGTAAAGGTCTTTTTATAAACATAATATTAATTCTCATTCAAAAACTATTTTTAAACTTCCAAGTGATAAGTGGCGCACGCGGACGAAATCGTAGGAAACAGCTAGTACAATATATTTTCGTATCGCCGAATCTAAAAAAGCGCCAACGCCAAGATATAAACTTTTTGAACTCTCGTGCGAATGGGGGCTAATACTACCTTAATCTGGCGCCATCAAAAAATCCTTTTATTTACTAAATGTAAATTACGTTCTTGCCAAATTTTACCTTTGTACGTCTCGCGGTTTTCGAGATCACATGTTAGTTGACCTTTCGCTTTTATGTACACAGATTTCCAAAATCCAAAGTGATGAAAAAAATCTTTAAAAATATTATTCAACGGATCAAAAATCGTTTTACTTATAAAGCTCATCAATGTCAATTTTCTCGTCTACGACATTAATAAAAAAGATCAGAAAATTCCTATTCAATAAATTATCTTCAGGAAGAAGATGAATAATTAATCTTCATTAAATTACCTTTAAAATAACGTGTCAATTATCATGGTACAGTGAAGGTGAAAAGCGTTAGCAGTAAAAATGAACGTTAAAAGGAAAAAAAATTCTGATCCAAAAGCACTCTTTTATCTATTATAATATTTTAGAGAGCAGAGATTGGATTGTTTGTTTACATAGGCTGAAACTACTGGAGTGATTTGAAAAATTCTTTTACCATTAGAATCCTTCATTATCCCCGATGAAGATAGACGATATTTTAAATATAATTAGGGGTCCGTATGAAAACTTCAATATGTAAATGCTAGTAGATCATAAGGCATCGCATAAAAGTCATTCAAAAGGCATAAAAACGTTCTTATGACACATTCAATAATTGTTACACATTTCGCAAGCTTATTCATAAACTGACCAATTACGTTTTAGGTCTAAAGGGAGTTAATGATGCAGGCAGCTTTCAACGTCCTTTATCAGCCAATCTGAGAATTATTTCAAAATCTCCATCCAACACTAAGATACAGCTATTTTTGTCTTCTTAACTGAAATAAGTTTTTGTTAAAAAGACAAAGAAATAATAAATTCCATTAAAATGACATTCCAGTATAATTCATCACTTCATTAACTATACTTAAAATACATACTTTGTTACTATAATGTCGTTTTTATGGAATTATAGGCGGAATAAGTCGTAAATAACAAAACGTTTTTAGTGATTTTCCAAAAATCTTTTTTTGAGTTAGTTCAGTATATTATTAACCATGCGACATATTGACATGATTGAAGTACAGTTTGTATATAATATGGTTCATTATAAAAGACGTAGAGACGTTTTTTGTAATTTACCAAAAATCTAGTTTTTTGGGTTAGGCCACTTTACTACTGAACATGCGAATTGACAGAATATATTCAAACTCTGACAATATTGTAGGAGCTATATTACAAATGAACGACTTCGAATAAGCAGCTTAAAAGTTCCCAAGTACATAGAGACAAGTTAACAATTTGTATTGTAATAAATTTTACAACCGATAAGTTCAAGCAGCAAACTTTATTAATTGGAATGAATAATGCTGAGAGTAAAGTGCTTTTAAAATAGAAGTTATAATTTAACATAGGGCGCCTCATCGTTATTGCATTTTTAATGAAGGTAAAGTTGAGAAACTTTTCATAAAATATTGCTGTGAAAGCGCGAAATTTCGAACCCCACCGCCGTTGGGGTATTGTCGTACCCACTCCTAATACAAGCTTTTAATTAAAGCTTAGTAGGAGGGGAAAGAGGGAATATTAGACATATCTAAAAAGTATTCCTAACATTCTTTAAAAAAAAAAAAAAAAATATATATATATATATATGGATTACGCCTTTGAAATTATTGATTTTTAGATAATATTTTTGACAAGGTGGACTAGCTTATCAAAATGTTATCTTTAGGTATGTTCCCAGAACAATATATGTATGTGGAGAATTATGGTTTGACCCAAATCGCATGGTAAAAACGGATATTGACCTTTCAGCTTTCTAGCAGAGGCAAACCTATGATAATGATTATATATTTTTTTTAATTCTTAGCGTTCATATATAATTTTTCAATCAATAACCTCGACTCTCAAGTAACAGGTTTTGACTGGCCTTTTGGCGCAGTTGGCAGTGACCCAGGCTCCGTGGGTTTAGGGTTCGATTCCCGCCTCGAGTCTGGGTGTATTATCTGTATGTGTATGCATTTATATTTAAAAAAAAAATTGTATAACAGGCGTCTGTTACCTATGCATCTGTTACACAGGTATTAAGTTCTCTACCTTAGGAACAGACGTCCCTGTGATAGTTTCAAGGGTTCAACTATCGGGTCTGTTAAATTGTAAAAACTTTTTGTATCAAGATTTGATTAAAAACTATACCTAGTGGCGAGAAATAAGATTCTATGTTTCACATACATTTGATGACAATTTTTATGCTGCATTATACTCTCTGTTTCAAACGTCAAAACTTTCTAACAGCGATATCAAAATTACTAGTTTTTTTTAAATTCCTAGTTTTTCGACAACTAAATACTAATGTAACCATTGTAATATTTGAAATAGTGAAGTTATTTAATAGCATCGATTATTTAGTTTATAGAAATCTAGTGTAGCGATGATTAATATTTTCAAAGACTAAGTTATGTAAATATAATCTTTACCTTATGCTCATTAAGGTACCAACTAACTGTGTGTGACTTCTGACGTAAGATTGTTTCACTTAAACTGGGACCATTAAGCTATAAAGTAAGGTCCTGGCGAAATGAGAGAGATTGTTTAAATTAAACTCTCATCAGTGAGCATTAAAGTAATGGTCCTAGCGCAACGATAGAGATTGTCTAATTAAAACTGGGATCAGCAAGTTATCAATTAATAGTCTGACGAAACGAGAGAGATTGTCTAATTTAAACTGGGATCAGCAAGCTATCAGTTAATAGTCTGACGAAACGAGAGATATTGTCTAATTTATTCTGGAATCAGCAAGCTATCAATTAATAGCCTGACAGAACGAGATAGATTGTCTAATTTAAACTGTGATCAGTAAGCTACAAAATAATGGTCTTGACGAAATCAGAGAGATTGACTAATTTAAACTGTGTTCAGTAATATATTACACTAATGGTCCTTACGAAATGAGAGAGATTGTCTAATTTAAACTGTGATGTGCTGTTGTTGCGGGAGATGTTTGAGGATATTCTTGTGCCTCTCCTGCTGCATTTGGATAGCACATATGTGCGGTTGTGAAGAGTGCTGCGAAGATTGTACTGTTGCTGATGATTGAAATGTGAAAATTCTTGTGTTAATAAATTTCCTCCTAACCTCTGTACATGGTTGGTGGTATTCTTTGGTCTTCTACTTAGTGCTATCCCGATCTAATACCAGGGTTTACTTCAATTGCAGAGTATGTGGTTGTGGGGCGAGTTAAGATGACCTAGTACCGTCCGATGTCATCCCCGGAACCCCCACAAACTGTAAAAACTCACGACACGAGTTTAGGCCACCGGGAAGTCTCACAAACCGAACGAAACGCGACAACAACACCATCACTTGACGTGACAGTATTTCACATTCACGCCGATCTTACGTGAGAAAGAGGTGCTGGTACCCGGACGCGCCGGCCTACCTCCGCTGCAAACCAGAAGGACTGCAAGCGTCGCACTACATCTAATTAACTTTATTTAAATATTTAATTAAACACGTGCCTATAAAAAATACTACCTATTTTAATGTTAAATCTTATTCAGCACTTTCCAAATATTGCAGTGAAAATTATTAAAGCCTTTTAAGCCATTAGTAGCGTCCTTAGCGTTGCTCTTTTGAAAAATTATATAAAATCTACCTGTTAGTGCAAGAAATTTAGCCACGTCAGGCGAGCAGCCAATTCGCTCAAAAAAGGCGACTATAGACAAGGCGTTTTTCCGACTTTTTTACAAAACATAATACGTTATCTCCGGAGGTCGTGGGTTCGATTCCCACCTTTAGTCTGGGTGTATATGTGATATCTTTAGGGGAAAAATCTCTTTATATATCCTAAGGTGAAAATTATTAACCATAGACTTTATTACATAAGAGAAAAAGGAATATTATGGCTGGCCTATTGGCGCAGTGGGCAGTGACCCTGCCTTCTGCTTCGGGGATCGTGGATTGAATTCCTACCTCGAGTCTGGGTGTATTATGCATATGTATGTATTTATATATTTACAAAAAGAAATATTTGTGTATAACAGGCGGCTGTTGCCTATAACACAGACATTAAGTTGTCTACCTTAGGAACAAACGTCCGTGTGTCATATAGTCCTATGTATGTATCTTCATCAGCATGGAATCTACATAACATATGCAGAACCCTTAAATTCGGTAATGCTTAAGGGTTGCGATTTTTCGCTGGAACCTTTTGTTGAGTTCTGGATATCTTTTGTTAAAATAAATACGCCTATTTTAGTGAATTTTCTATTAAATTCCTGAAAATATCGTCGCTTTTGTTTTAAAAAAAAGGTTGATATTCCATAAAAGGTTATTTATGAAAGCTTACTGTGCTGCTAGTAGGTATAATCTTATTTTCACTTTGGGAAAGTTACCATGGATTTAACAAAATGAACGTCTTAAAATCGCGCGTCACATTTTTAAAGCCTGACATAGCCCTTAGAGTTTTCTTTACCTTTTTTGGTGCCAGATATTTTTTACATATACAGTCTTTTTGTAGGTTCTAACTTAAAGGGCAAAAATGTTTAGACTGGCCTTCAAAAACAGCCCTTTATTTTGTCATAATATACATCATAATTCTTAGAGTTTTCCCTTCAGATGCTAGATATTTGTTTTTTGTATACGGTCTTTTAGTAGGACTCTTAAAGAGCTCTAAGTTCAAGGGCAGAAATTATTTATTATAATAATAAACTATTTATTTAGTGAGTAATTCTAACACAGAAATTATTAATCTAAAAAATAAATATTCTACAAACTAACAAAGCTATGTTACTACATTGACGTTTAAAACTCGCGCGTTTCTCTGTCACGTTTCACGTAGCCCTTAGGGCTTCTATTCTCTTTTGTGCACGAATTACAACGGGAAAACACAAGCAAAACGGAACGAACCCCATCCCCCTTCCCCAAACGAGCAGGGCTAGATTTGAATTTCAAGCGGATACCGCTGTACTCACTTAGGGTTCATCTCGAATTTATTATGACGAAAATTAATTTGGAGGCGCTTTTGAAAATTGCTCACTCTTTTATTTGGTGAAAATCTCATTTTGCGAAACTGTTTCAAATTCTTTATTAGATTTTGCGAAATTCACCGGGAAGTCTCACAAACCGAACGAAACGCGACAACAACACCATCACTAAACGTGACAGCATTGCCGCCACTTCATGCCGATCTCATGTGAGAAAGAGGTACTGGTACCCGGACGCGCTGGCACAATTCGGCTACAAGCGTGGCACTACTTCTAATTATACTTTGTTTGTTTGTTTACTTGAACGCGCTAATCTTATGAACTACTGGTTCGATTTGAAAAATTATTTATATATTATATAGCAAATTTACGAAGGAAGGCTATAGGCTATATATCGTTACACTAAAATTATCACCTAATTTTACGCGGTCGAAGTGGAGGATAACTACTAGATTTTAAATGAAAAAAAAGTTGCTTTCAAAAACATGAAGGCACTGAAAGTAAGATAAGTACTATGTGCTGGACAACTACTGAATGTTTAAAGTCACTCTTATTTTTAGTCGGTTAGAAAGACGGGCAGCCAAAATTTTTAATAGAAGCATAAATTCTAAGGTGTACCGTGCGTGAAGTTAAAAAAAATTATACCACACTATCTAATGAGGATAAACCTATATACTGTATATAAGGGCAGTTACACACGCACATAGCCGTAAAGCACAGAATTACCGATTTGTACCAAGAAAACTAAAGATTATCATTCCAAGGGACGCGCCAAGCAATTATTCTTCTTACAGCTCGAACGTGCAGCATTAGCGGCTGTCAGAGGGCGCACACTTGCGCTTTTCTTAATAAATGGCGGTCGTAAATTAATAAGCTAATACCATCAGCTGTTTACTCCCTTCAAAAATAAACCGTCTTAGGATATTTGTTATCGTGTAAATTAGAAATAGTCACTGAAACGTATAAAGACGATGTGTAATAATAGAAATCGTAAAAGTATATCCTTGTTAATAGGACTCTACTCTAATTACTTTTGCAATGAAATAATTTTGACTTTGCCTTTGATTTGGACTAATACATAACTCTTGCAATGAAATATACTTTGCCTTTGATTTTCCCCATACATTGACTAACGATGCATTAAGCGGTAAAACTAGCTACCACTATTAATGAAAAGAATTTCTTACAGCATAACATTTTCGCGTACTGTATCAAAAGTCAATTCTAATCTATACTAATTTATAAAGTTGAAGAGTTTGTTTGTTTGTTTGAACGCGCTAATCTTATGAACTACTGGTTCGATTTGAAAAATTATTTATATATTATATAGCAAATTTACGAAGGAAGGCTATAGGCTATATATCGTTACACTAAAATTATCACCTAATTTTACGCGGTCGAAGTGGAGGATAACTACTAGATTTTAAATGAAAAAAAAGAAACTATTAAAGAAAATATAAAAGGAACTACTGGTCCGATTTGAAAAAATCTTTCAGCGTTAGATAGCCCATTTATCGAGGCTATAATTGAATCTATTTTTTTTATCTAATTTTATGCGGATGGAGTCGCTACAGCTATTATTATATACTTTGGCATAAACTATCAAAAAGCGTTTCTAGTACAAGGACTACCTAACTCATTTCATGATTTAAATTTAACTCAAAAGCTTAAGTACTAGGAGTGAGTGCGACATTGAGTTACCTATACATAAATTCACTTAAACTGTTTGTGTTATTCTTAGTCAGACCATTATCGACTAGTGAAGGAGTATTGACTGGAGGCAGACCCGAAATAAAGGGTCAATGCGCGGAAGAAGAAGAAGAAGAAATAATAACGACAAAAATGAAGGAGAAATTTCTAATGATGTACGTAAACGGTGAATTATTTCATTGCCTTGGACGGATCAAAAGTGACCCACTAATTGTCATGGATTTCCGCAAAGTAACGCCTGATTCTATCAATTATTTTCCGTAATATTCAAGAATTTTATTTTAATTTTATATAAAGAATTATTCCACGCTCTTTGGCGGAATGCGAAGGCCATTTACACTCTGTACTCATATTCGTGATTAAATAAATTATGAATTATAAATCAACCATGGTTTGTAGTATAAGTGGTAAGAGATAAATTTAACTATACATTAAATTATCTCGAAAGGTAGAGAAATTCCTAATAGCATACAGGTCAATAAATTTTAATTATGAGTACATTATAAATTCGCTTACGGACGTTAATGTGAAATTAGACAATGTTTGTTGAGAAAACAAAATATTGCCTTTTATATTTATTTAATTAACGATAGTTCTACTATCGAAAAGCTAAGTAAAGGAATACTTTTTTTCTATAATAAATAATCTATCATTTCTATAATCGCTTAAATGAATAATGTATAAAATAGAATGAGAACAAACGCTTCATTGAATAAATGATACAGTCTTGTATAGAGACTGCGCTAACTTTTTTTAAGACAGAACTTTAGAATGCATCAGCGTTAAACCTAAAATGTCCGCCCGAAAATGAGTGTATAAACTGACTTTAAAAGCAGCATTTACAAAGAAAGCTTCGAGAATGGAATGTTTTTGTAAAACTTTTTACATATCTCATATAGAGTGTATTCAACTGAATAATTTTTCAAATGTTTTAGGTATCTCCTTTTTAACTTACTACGGTAGGTACAGTCGACCAAAAAAGTGCTTTGACATTTTGAATGACAGCTCCTTGTTAAAGAAAATTTTGCTAAGGGTTATTTTTAGACATTAACGTAATGCATAACAAGTAAAAATAAACCTTTTAACTAATTGATGTGCAAACGACAATCGACCTTAGCGTCGCAAACCAATTTCATGGTCGATTATACGTTATATGTATGATAAAAAGAACATAAGTTTACTAAAGAGAAGAATTCTTCTTCTCCGCTTCCTCTTCTTCTTCGGAGTGCGCTTAAATTGCAGAAGATGTGGCTGCAGGTCAAGTTAAGATTACCGACTGCCGTCTGTTGTAAAATCCGGAACCTCCACAATCTCTACAATCTCACAAGTAATATCACTCAGTAACATTCATCGGGAACCATTTTTTACATGCTTACAATGACAGGGGAGGTTGGCTTTTAGATAACCAGTGTCAGATTGACCCATCTATCAAACAGTCGCGATAAGAACTGCTTAACCTAGCGATCGACTCAAATGTCGACTCGAGGCTACGACCTCTTTAGGTTAAAATACTAAACAAAGAAACACTTTATTCAACAAAACTTCGTAAGGAAAATTAATGTATACATGCCTTAAATACAGGTAATTGTAAAAATGTGATTTACTCATCACATTTTAACAGTTAAAACCTCCGCCTTACCTTCTTTGCAGGTGTCTAACGAAAACATCACCTGGATTTGGGAACTTTAATACTAAACAATTATACCAAATCTTACCTTTCCATACTAGGAGATAAATTTATGCATTTAGCACAGGGGTCAGCAACCTGCGGCTTGCGAGCCACATGCGTCTCTTTGAATGTGAATTTGTGGCTCTTTAGTTCCATACAAAAATATAATATTATCTAATAATATATATATATATATATTTAATACTACTTATATATGGATGAGTAGATATTTTTCTTATGAATAAATAGGTTTTTTTTTTATGTTACAACGGGGCAGACGAGCAGACAGCAGGCACTGGAGTGCCTACCGGCGCCCATGGACATCTGCACGACCAGAAGGCCAGCAGGGTTAAAAATCGTAAATTTCGTGCGACGTAATTTATGGACGATCCCTATTCAATAAATATTATTAGCCCGTTTTCATTTATAACTAGCGATCCATTCTTTAGAGTTTACAGATTTTTATGAGCATATTTTTATTAGAAACGTTCGACTTAAATTGTATATAATATTTACATGACATACAATATAAATACATTAATTATTTACAAACCTTCGATGTAACCAACGATATTTGAAGTGTGCGAAACCGAGAGCGAAAGTTAGTATACTATATATTATGCACGTAAGATTCGTGTAGCCAAAATTGTATATATTTAATTGTCTAAATGTCTCACGTACGTTCACGTCCATTTACTGCTACTCACTTTCTACTCTATATACTTGCTATTTTATAACCTGATTGACTCACATGGAGGATTGTATCAAGGATCGGATACTATTGTTGGTGTATTCATCACCTTGCTGATACAGCAGGTAGTTGATTTAACAGCGTCATAAATAAATTTCACTATAATAAGTAATGTAAAATACAAATTAATTATAAAAACGGTTTTTAAACTCACGCGTATGTTATATCGGGATTGCCCGACTAAGTTCGAAGTTCCCGCCGCGACACCGCTTCGTAGCGAGCTCAAGAGGAAGGACCCCGGACGGGTTCGAAACTAGTCAAGCAATCCCGATATAACGCGTGTGTTTAAAAACCGTTTTTGTAATTAATATGAATTCCGCTCACGAAAGTCTTAAGTTCTAAAAAAAAGTAAAATACAAAGTAAAAAAAGTTTAATGACATGTGTATGAAATGTATAAGTGGGTAATAGTTATCTGGTTTGTACAATATCGACGGTACTAATTTCTACGTATGTTATACCTACCATAATATACCGATGCGGTTTTACGCTCAAACGCCAGTTGCCTAAGTCGATTTCATATCCGGCGTACGAGGTCGGGTGTTTCAACACTGCCCCGCGATCTGCCACGAAGGTCCTAGAGAGAGAGTGTTGCCTCTAATTTGGGTTCTTTTTTTCAATCAAATATAAAGAAACGAACTAATACAGTCAGCTGTCTCTTTTACCAGAGGACATCTCGTCAGAAATTGAAATTTTATTTATCCTTATCACCTCGATGTCCTAAAGTTCACAACCTTGTGATTTTCTAGAAATTTCTTACCTTGCACAATCAAAGCATCAGTTACTAATTTGGTATTTCCGAATCGATACGACTTAGGGACCTTCAAGAAAAGAGCATATACATTTCTCAAATGTCGGCAACGCACCTGCGAGCCCCCGTTTTTGCAGTTACCCTTGGGTGTTGATAGTCACTGAAGTGACATCATCGTCTGCTCGTTTGCAAACGAAAAAAAAAAAGAAAAGAAAAGAGTCTTCCCAACTGTATGTTTTTTACCCTTAAAGTTTTACGTGATGGTCGTTCTTGAAGATCGTTAACCTTTAGAGTGGTTTCTAATTAACAGAGTTGTTATAACAGATTTTATTTGTTGATTGTACGAGTCTACAATTTTTTTCGCAAACTTTAGAATACAGAAATAATTTTGTCCGCAGGCGTACGAGAGGCGGTTTCCGAACTGCCCCCAAATACCAGTTGTGATAGAATGCGTGATAACAGAAGACAGCTGGTCCGCGGATGATTCCCAGCGACACACCACCAGGCGTTGCCAGCTCAACGTGGATGCACCATATTTGTTAAAGAAGGTACGTAGTAGGTAGGGCCTGCTCTACCGTAGAGGGAACGGAGCAGCCGCTCCAGATGGCTCCGATCCCAGGTGCCGTCTTAGCTAGGAGCGACAGCTAATATGCGATCATTTTTAATATATTTTGTATTAAAAATATAAAGAAGGCTAGTAAGGGTTACGCCATAATTAGATCTCGTTCCATCCTAAAATTTACCCGAGTCAGCAATGGTAATAGGCTACAGTTTTTAAAAATCCAGCACCTGATATTCATAAGTACTAATGAAATATATACCTACCTTCATTTTACCTAAATTTTTAGAATTCTGATTTTAATACCTACGTATTTGTTACACTTCTACATTATTAGTAATTAACTAAATTGTGGAAACAAAAGCAAAGATGTTGATTTTAATAAATGAATAAATATATACAGGACTATATGATTCCTAAAGTAGACTAACAAGCCTATACCGCAGATGCCTGTTATAGGTATGTTATACACAAATACTTTTTTTTGTAGAAATATGTAAATACATACAGAGATAACACACTCAGACTCGAGGCGGGAATCAAACACACGATCCTTGAAGCGGAAGGCTGGGTCACTGCCTACTGTGTCAACGGGCCAGTCGAAACTTAATCTAAGCCTACAACTCATATTATCCTTTTTTTATACGTGTAATAAGTTTCATGATAATGCAATAATTTAGTGCAACTGTGTTCAACCAATCATAAAGATATTTCAAAAAGTTGTAAGGTTTTATTTATATTTTTCTTTTTTGATGTACATACTTCTATCTTTTCCTTGTTGTAGATGATCGGGGTTGATTACATCTACTTTATCCAGAAAAATCACTTAGACCTGAAAAACAGGGTACTTGAGATCGAAGCGACGAATGAAACTTTTGATTCGAGAGTCGGCGTCAACGAGAAGTGTAGATATTTTGTAAGTTTATAATTTTTTCTATATATTATTCTATAAATTTAAGACGTTCCGGCTGTATAACTTGTAACACGCCCTATCTTTACACAAAAAATTAGAAATCAAAGGTGTTTAGGGACTATCAAGTCAGTATCCAAACCTTTTCACAAGCGAGACTTTGGAGTTTGTAGCTACCTTAGAAAAGATTTACAGAATTTCGTTTTTTGAATCATAAAGTACCTATCTATCGCTTTAATTTTGAAATGATTACAATTTGACTGGTTGTCCTTCTTTTCATGTAAAGACGAGTGTCTAGCAGATATTTCTTTATTACATACTACTATGGCTGCCCCATTTCAAAACCTAGTATAGACTTAAAAAGAAATTTTACAGGAGAGCGTATAATCGTAAAGTAGATCAACCTAAGAAAAGAACGGCTGCCTCATTTCAAAACTTAGTATGGGACACTTTTGCATCGCTGACTCCCCGCCCATCCTCACTCTGCTTCGTATTTTTGCCCTTGCTT
>JANCMC010046304.1:1541675-1631429 GCA_024363005.1 Charaxes varanes
AAAACTTAGTATGGGACACTTTTGCATCGCTGACTCCCCGCCCATCCTCACTCTGCTTCGTATTTTTGCCCTTGCTTATAAAACCTAGTACCAAAAGCGATCGTTTTAAAACCTAGGAGGTCCAGAGACTTACCAAGGTTTTGAATTGGTTAAAGTAACTTTTTAGGTTTTGAATTGGCTACGAGCGAGTAAATACACTTATTAGGCATCGTTGTTTAAATATGTCTGTTTTTATGCGAGTTTAACCGCTGGTGTTTTTCTATTTGGTGGGAATATATCAGATTATCAAGATTATGCAATAAAAATATTTTTACCCTTACTAGGTTTTGAAATGGCATGGTCAGCCGACTAGGTCTAAAAATCAAATTACCGTTATTTGTATTGTTTACTAGTTGTAAGTTTCCTATGGAGCTTTTGTGACTTTTTGTAAATTGGGGAGCAAAAAATTAATTACTTCTTGTAGAACATGAAGTGAACAATTTTAGTACGCCTTTTCTACGCAATATAGATCGGATATATATAAATGGTAACGTCGCATTGGTAAGATAATTTAATTCCTTAAATGTGGATAATCGCTTGAACGTATCGATTTTCCATATACGTGTATTCATTTCTATATCATTAACTACTACAACTACTAACGTGGTATGCTGTAGTTTTATGATAAGGGTATTTATTAGTAAGATATCCTAACTTATTTTTCTGTGTACTCCATCGAAATTGCCAAAATCATTTTAAAATATCCGCATACGATGGTAACTTCAAAATGTGCTAATATTATAATTCCCAATATATTATGTTATCTGCACATCGTTTGTCTGGAATGCTCGCTTGTAATATTCCAAACACTTTGCCTTCCATCAAACGTAAATATTCCCTAAAATAAGACCATTTGTATACATAAAAGCGTTCAGAAATAGTAGCCGTGCGTCACGGACGTCGATGTAGTCAGTAAATTAGACGAAAACACCTCTACCAAAACATTATGTAGAGCTAAGCCATGTGTTCGAAACACTCTAAAGTATTTGCTCATTCCAACGACTAGGGTTGTTATATAACAAGAATAGTGTTTGTAGTGTTATTTGACCAAACTTACAAAATAGGTTAGATTTTCAATCTGGGGTATTTATCGAAATGTATTTGAGGTTGCCCTTAAAATAAGCAAGTTGACGTGGCAATGGTCAGGACATATGGCCCGAAGATCCGACGACCGTTGGGGTCTGAAGATCATTCAGTGGCGACCACGCTTGGGGTAAAGAAAGGCTGGACGGCCTCCTATCCGGTGGACTGATGACGTGGTACGGGTCGCAGGAAGCCGTTGGAAGCAAGCGGCGCAACACAGCCATACGTGGAAATTGATGGAGGAGGCCTACGTTCAGCAGTGGCCAATACCCAGTACCCAGGCTAAAATTATGATGATTATTTGAGGTTATCTAAGTCGTCTCATCTTGTGTAACTACGTTTTACTATATCGTGTGGGGTCTCATGTCTTTTGAGTCTCATAGTTATGACAAATTAATCTTATAGAAAGCTTCTGAAGGGTTAAATAAATAATGCCATTTTCCTTTTTGTTTTTCAGTAATGGCAATAAATATCGTCCATTCTGTGCATGAGTACGTATTGATTTAATAAACTTAACGGACTCATGATTTTGTTATACGTCATAACCGTGCGAGCGACAACATGTGTTATGAAGCTATTTAATTAAGAACTTTATTATAATCGATATAAAGATAATAATACGTTAGGGTATTGATAAGTTCCAATTAGGCACGTGAAGGTTTAAATATGCATGCTATAATTGCAGTTTCCTTGTAGTCTATAATATTAGGTGGATGGAAGTTGGAGCCGCGCTTCAAGGTTACCTGGCGGATAGGGATTCCTTTACGCTTGGTTTCCGAAAACGTATTTAAAATAAGTTTTTCCAGCGACTTTACTCGGATCATGATTAGCTTAAATTAATATAAAATTTGTTATTAATGGTCACTGGTTTAAGGTAAAGCGGCAAAAACCAGTTGAATAGCTTTTTTTAGTGTTAGTGTGTTATGTTTCACGATGGCCTAGTGTATCCCAAATCACATACGAACCTAGTATGCCTTTCAGAATTGCTGTCGCTTCCCATTATCGAGTCTTTCATAACGTTACATAATGGCATAGTCTGGTCATGTACATTCTATACAGTGACTTTATAGCCCAATTATTAGCTAAGCCACGAGGACCAATTAGCAATAAAAAACATTCTATACTCTAATGGTTAGGCATGTGGCACGAATGGCCTCGCAAAGGTTGGCCAATATCGCGACTTCCTGGATGGCAACCTGTGGCCGCCGAAAAGAAAGAGTTGTTGCGACGCTATGAGTGTCCTTGCGAGAAAGTCGTGGATAACATTGGCCCAAGATAGAGGAAATTGGTCTGACAAGGGGGAGGCCTTTGGCTAGCATTAGGACACAATAGGCTAATTAAAAAGACTAACACAATAACGTGACCACCATTGATGTTTTTATGACGTTTCCATACTAACAACAATCTCACCCGCGTCACATTTACATAATCGCTTACTGCGTCACTACTAGAACAATACGCGCTAAAACACGTAAAGGTGGATTTACATCAAACGAGCAAATGCCCATTCTACCCCCACTCTATCAAATTCTTTTAGTTTAAACAGTCGTAGAACATTCTTTCGTTGTTCGTCTGCGTTCACACTGATTCTCGAAATATTCTGAGGTCGATTTACATCAGACGAGCGAGTGCTCATTCTACCCCAACTCTATCAAATTATTTTCGTTTAAACGGATGGTGAGTATTCTTTCCTTGAAGATTCTTTGAATATAATATTCAAGTTTGTGTACAATGAGCATTCGCTCGTCTGATGACATTTTTGCATGTTAACTATCAAGTAAAAAGCTGAAGCGACTCAACTCCAAGCAGTTTTATCTTTACTAATATATAAAGCTGAAGAGTTTGTTTGTTTCTTTGTTTGCTTGCTTGAACGCGCTAATTTCAGGAACTACTTGTTCGATTTGAAAAATTATTTCTGTGTTAGATAGCCCATAAATCGAGGTAGACCATAGGCTATCATCACGATAAACTTGAATCTTCTTTTTACCCAATTTTACGCGGACGAAATCGCAGGCATAGCTAGTATGTAATGGGATAATATATCCGGGCTGGCTGTAAAACGCAAACCTATATTAATTAATCGGCACGTGACAGTTATCGATTTTGTTACAAGTTTTAATGAATACAATATCGTCCATTATTTTCACTTCGCCATGCAAATTGCACGTATTGTATTATTGAATTATTTAACATTGTTAATCGTATCATGACACGAATAATGAGTATATATCTCTTGAATCAAATAAATGTGGTTACGTTTCAATATTGCGTTATGCTCGTATTAATTGCTTTTATTAGTATAACGAACCTCAATGTATAGAACTTTTGCATTTATTAAATTTACTAACTCTCTGAAGCACTGAGGACGTCGGATGTCAAATATAAACCGGTGTTAGAATCGGTCACCCATCTATCACTCGGTCGCAGCAAGAGTTACTTAACCTAGCGATCGACTCAAACACCGACCACTAATAAGATCACGAGCCACAGCCACAGGCCACAGCCAAATCCTCTGCAATCTAAGCGGATCCTGGTTAGATTGCATACCAGTACTAGGTAGGAGAAAGAAGGAAGAGCTAGGAAAGACTAGGAAGAGGAGGAGAAGAAGGAAAGGCTAGGAAGAAGAAAATACCTTCCAATTCGGTATTGTCAAATAACCTTTATGACAAATCTATATAATTATAAATACGCAATGAAGCAAGACCTTTAGATACAATTTGGCGAAAATTGGGTGAACCGGCGAGCAAGAAATTTGTTTCTGATTTAAAATCGCATTGGGACAGATAGAAATAACGATAGAATACAGTATTCAATTACAAAAAATGTTAAAAAAAATTGTACATTTCCCGAAAAAGCCGACGAAAAATTTGAGGATTCTAGAATCACGTACAGTACCCATGGGATGCGTATCCGGTACGATGTTTTTTACACCCTGCATAGTAATATATTAACCTATTCAATGTCTGTATATAGACTCGTAATCAGAAACATAAACAGTGTCATCGCGTTATTTACGACACACAAAACTACACCAAAATAGCCATGCGTCACGAGCACTGACATTATTTACAGTCCTAACAGAAGCATCTGAGAGAGCTTACTGAGTACGCATTTAGAGTGTTTATGATTTAGTTGGGCTCTGTGTTTATAATAAAGCTGATATTAATGGCGCAAGGGCGGTCTCTGAGCCCGTCTGACAAGCTCGTTAGCTTTTTATAACCCAGCTCCTGCCTCAACTGTTTCGAATGGCTTAGCGTATTCGGTAAATGATACGTATCCAGTTTCTTGTTGGCTTTTCTTTTGTTGTTTTACTTTTCCCAACCAGTGGTAAATTTCACTATAAATACTTATAATACCATTCAAAAGCTCTTGCAAATGTGATTTTAAAGAATGCATTTTTTTACTAATGTCACCTCAACGCTTACGCCTAACTTTGCGTACATTCTTACATTGGTTATTACTTCAACTATAATATCTATACTAACATATAAAGTTGAAGAGTTTGTTTGTTTGCTCGACCGCGCTAATATCAGAAACTACTGGTCAGATTCGAAAACTCCATATCAGCATAAAACTTGTTAATACAAATTTTATTTTAAGCTATGTGCTAAGATTTGGCGCAATAATAAAGTCGAGCAGAATTAAGACCGAATCTAATCAAAAGACGTTTTACTCAAATAGACTTTTACAAGGTCTTTTACTTTAATACCCTCCGAAAAACTAACTAGTTGTCATCGTTGAGTAGTTGATGTCTTTTTAAGAAAAAGAGAATATAGTTTATTTAGAATTTCATAATATAAAAAAAAAATGTTGTTTTTGTTTTCAATCAAACAACAATTCAAACATTGTTCCCAATATTTTTAAAGAAGAATATTTCTTTTTTCTTTTTTATGTTACAAGGGGCAACCGAGCAAACAGCAGGCAGCTAAGTGTCCACTGACGCCCAGAGACATCTACACGACCAGGAGGCTAGCAGATGCGTTGCCGTCCTTTAATGACGAGTTTAGGCCACCGGGAAGTCTCCCGAACCCAACCGTATAAACGCGACAACAATAGCATCACTTGACGTGACAGCATTATCATCACTTCACGCCGATCTCTTGTGAGAAAGAGATATTGGTACCCGGACGTGCTGGCCGAATTCGGCTACAAACGTGGCACTACCTCTAATTAGGAACGGTGTGCTACAATGCACATATAACAAACCATAGGCGAATTTATGTAATACTAGCTATCCCGGCAGACGTTGCCCTGCCCGGGCGTTGGCTTACTCTTACTATTGGATATCAAAAGCAGCGAGCGCTCTGCCCCATATCTTCTAAGATATGCTGTAGAGGGCAATTTTGATCTACGTAAAATGTACAAAGTATCTATACCCCGTTCATTTTCTCTCGAGACAAAAGGTAAACAAACAATAAAAAAAGTTTATTTTATGTGTCATCATCGTAAAGTTAGACATAAAATTAATGTGCCAAAAATTACAGAATTTACAAATATTCTAATGATTCCAATAAATAAAGATGCATTTATTATATTTATTAATTGGAATTTTAATTTTTTTAAATCCATTAATTTTTACGAATATTTTAAACGACCTGATAAAAATAGTGCCTTAAAAAGAACCTAAAATTGCTAAGGTGCTTAAACATTATATTCTCTGTAAACTTGTCAATACGAGTGTGCAAGTTCTTTAGTATTTCTATTATACCTTGTTATTTTATGGTTAAATTTGTTGTTAGAAGTTTTTTCGTGTATTTGTTTTAATTTATTGTTATCAAAGAGTCAAAATATTAGGAAACTCTGGTATGTTTATTTACATTTTGTCTCAAGACTAAATGAATAGGGTATATATAACGTGTTTAATTGGATAAGGATTAATGCGGTATTCTTTAAAATAGCTTCGTAAATAGTTTATAGACTTTTTTATAGATGTTTTCCAGATATATAATTCCGTACTATAATATTTTGGTCTATCCCGTAAAGTTTTGCCAGCGTACGCAATGTGAGCACACGAAGGCGCGATTCTTTACGATATCACTTTACAAATCATTCAAATTTTCAACTTTTATCTACTATAATCTGTATGTATTATACATATAAACATTCCTTATGAATCACTATACTATTGGTGTAAATCACATGATAATCTGTTCACCAGTTTTTCAGTTTATCGCGACCAGACCGACAGACAGACCGACGCGGCGGAGTACTTTTTTATATAATATATAAAGATTTAAGCTAAAACTTTAAAATTAAATAAAATCATTGAATTTAACGCGAACAAAGTCGTCATCGTCACAGCTTGTTAATTTTTTTTCAATTGCAGAGTGAAAACCGCCCTCGCACATTTCAGCGACTTCTATTATAATTGAAAGTGTATCAATTAAAAATTTTATTAATTGCCCACGGTCCTAGCTGCCTCATACACCCTTGTCATTTATGGCAAATGCCAATCTCAAATTTGATCATGTTCCTATCACTCTTTGGTGATAATATGATAAATAACATATGTTTCTCCGCCAGATATGTTTTGCCTGTCTCTTCTTATAGATAAAGTTAAAATTTCCTGCAGTAATATTTTTTTCCATAAATCCTCGAATTTTAATTTTAATTCGAAAATAGATCAATCTTTAATTATAGCGACAGTGGTTGGCCCTGGCGTGAACAGGGTTCCAACTCCCACGGTCCTAGCTGCCTCAGACACTCTTGTCGCTTATGGCCAATTCCCGATCTCAATTATGATCATGTTCCTATCACTGTTTGATGATAATATGACATATAACTTAAGCTTATCCGCCAGATATCATTTGCCAGTCTTGTCTGATAGACATAGTTAAATTTTAGCAGTAATTCTTTTTTCCATAAATGCTTGTGGAGAAATTGGACAGGGTTCCATCTCCTACGGTCCTAGCTGCCTCATGCATCCTTGTCGTTCATTCCAATTCCCGATCTCAAGTTTACTCATATTCTTATCACTCTTTGAATCCAACTATCGATGAATACTATACCGGTGGCATAATGGGGCGCGGCGGGAGAAATTTGGACAGGGTTGTATCACCCTCGGTCTTTCCTGTCTCATACACCCTTGTCGTTTATAGCTAACACTCAGTTCCCGATCTTAATTTTTGCTCATGGAATTTTCCGTGCCAGCTGATATCCAAAAAAACTAGTGTTCAACTTTTTTGATTGATGATGTTACAATTATTATTTTGATGTCGCCTATACTGATATTAGTCTAGTCTAGTATACTGTTCTAGTATAATGATATTAGTCTAGTCTAGTCTTAGTACTGTCTAACCTAGGATTGGATTGGAACGTGTAAGGGTCTTAGTTTGGGTCCCAACCCGCTAGACTTCGGTCACATTTACATTTAAAACAATCGTAAGCTTAATTAAAAAAAATAGAGAATATTATATATAGTATTCATATAATAGTACTAGCTATACACCGCGACTTCACCCGCGTGAATTCAGTGGTTTAAATAAATTTTGAGTGTTTTTATTTTTTTGTGCGGAAGCCTAATTATTTTTCTAACTGAAAAGTAATCTATATTATTACTTGTAAAATCAGCTATTAACCAGTGAAATTCCAAATCGATTTATTTGGTGTTTGTCCAGAACAAACAGAAAGACAAAACTTCTTTAACTCTATCGTATATATAATCATATGCAATTAGTAAAAAAACATAAATTCGACGTTACGTGAGACCCTTCAAGTTTATTTATATGTATGTAGGTATGTTACAAGTTTACTTCTTGTTTAACGCTTAACGTAACACGTTACGTTTATATTGCGCATAAATTTTGAAAACATAAATTATTAATATGAAAACCTTCTTAAAAAATATAGCAAAAATTTAATATTCCTAAAAAATTCATAGCCGTTTAAAATTAAAAAAAATATTGTAGAGAAATCGGAGGTCAACGTACTGCCGATAGCGCCACGCGACTCACAAACCCTTCAAAGTTAACCCTTCTCATTAAAACGCGATCGAAAAAAAACGCGGCTAAGTGTGCTAAGGTCGTTCGGGCTATAAATATAAGGGTCCATTCTTTTTTTACTCTCGTGAAAAAGTTCAATGGACCCCCTTTTTTCCCCTCCTACTAAGCTTAATTTAAAAGCTTGTATTAGGAGTGGGTTCGACAATACCCCAACGGCGGTGCTAATGTTGCCATTGCTACCAGCCAATAATATTCGTCTACGTCATGATTATTATGTTAAATGTCTTTCAATGATAGAAATTGAACACAGATTACAGATAATTCTTTCACTGTTATTATTCAATACATCTATTTTGTAATTTAAATTATCTTATAAACAATATTAGTCTTATGTAACAGTATTTATTTAGTCTTGACTTTTTTAATACACATTAAGGTGATTTCACTATAAATCCTGGATAAGGTCTTCTTTTTTAGAATTCAAAGATTTACCTTGTGTTTTGTAATTCAGCCCAATATAATGCATAGAATATTAAGGAATATATAATATATTGACATAATATATATACACACCGTCGGGGGAATTTGCGGAACCTAAAAAAGGGAGATTATTAAATAGTTAGTTTTATTATTGTATAATAATTAAAAAGAAACAACAATTAAATTGACATATTATGACATTAATTTGCAACACCGTACTTAAAGTTAATAAATACAAAAACTAAACAAAAAGCTATTTTCGCGCCATTCAAACAAAATGATATCATAATTCATAAAATCTGAATTTGCAATGTAAACTTTAATTATTTACGTATAAAAAAAGTATTTTTCGTTGTAGAAACAGAATACTAATTTTTTTTTTTTAATATTATCATGCAACAGACAGTGAATATTCTGTCACAAAAACTTCGATGAAAGGACTTTACGTCAAAGATATTGAAATTTGTAATGGTTTGTGAATTTAATATCCCACAAAGACTTTGCAGACCGCAACAATAATACCTTTGACCCATTTCTAATAATACCCCCAACCATTTAATACCGTTAAAGGTGACCGATGCAAAATTATTATTTTTTAAACATTTATGAAACATCAAAGTAAACTGGTAAATATATTTTGACTAACATTAAGTATTTTACTAACAATAGGTTAAGGCACTATCTATACATACATACAAACAAACAATTTTATTTATTTATTTATTATTACTATCATTTATTTTAATATTAAAACTCTAAATACATTTTTAAATATTAATATAAAAATACAAAGATTTAAAAATATATAAGAAATAGATGACCGCCGGAGGCGAGGCAAGGCACCCAAGCAACCGGCGGTTAGGGCTCCAGATTGAGAAACTTCCTCACAATAAGTGCCGTCTCAAGCAATACCCCCTCCTGTATCAGAGTCTTGCCTAGCAATCAAGCAAGAGCATTTTGAGGCGTTTATTAAAGCACTTCGCTATAAGACCGTAGACTTTTATTATTACTATTAATGTTGTCACGTCAACTGATAAGAGTTCCGAAAGCAAACTCCAATACATCTACGAGCCTCCTAGCCATGAACGTTAGGTGAATTATATAGGTGAAACTCTTGCGCGTTTGCCCTGTTGTATTAACAAAAAAATAAAAAAAACTTCTAGTATTCTTCATTAGTGAAGAGAAATTTGAAAAAAAGGAGAACCTCAAAAGTATACTGTTAGACTAAACGTTTTACCCTTTTAAACATCTTCAAGATTCCTCTTAATATGCGGAGCAGCGTTAAGTAAGTAACCACCACTTATTTTGTATCGCGCACTCAACGCACGTTTCGCCCCGAGACGGGGGCATCGTTAAGAGTTAAAATCAACAATGGATATACGTAAGGCTTGTCTTTTTGTACATGTAGGGTATTTTACAAAACGTGCGTTTAAAATAAATCTGAGTTTAGCAGTGGTGAATTTTATACTGTACTTTTGATTTAAAATTAAGGAAAACTGAAAAGAATAAATAAAAAATATCAGTAGAGTTGGTGTACTGTAGTGTGCGACCCAGGTTTAGGGTTAAAGGATCCTTTTGGGGTAGTCACCAACACTCACCTTCACTGCCAGTGTTACCTTCCTTATTCAGCCAGATCCGGTCTCTTTCTCCTCCTTTAATCATATCCATCTCAATAAAGAACTCATAATAGTTCTTGCCAAACCAATCTCTTCCAGTATATTGTAAATTTATAACGTGGGTAATAGATAGAAATTCTACACTGTATTAAGTCCATAGTACTTAATCCGAGTGTACTGCCAATTTAGTATCGTATTTTTCAATCCTAGCCGCGTCCCAACCTGAACTGTTCCTCGATCGTGAGGTGACTTTATGCAGCTGTTACAATATTTCATTCACTCGGGTTTGCGTCACGATGGGGGAATTTTAGACATTCACTGCTACTCTAATAATGAGGGTAGTTATCAAATGAAAGTACCATCAGTTCTTACAAATATATAGATAACATATATAGTCGATTAGTCAACATCACAACAACATTTAGATTTAGATTAAAATAATAAATATATTTAAAGTTTATTAAATTAAGATCATAAATTTATTTTTATTTTAGATTCAGGTTTGCCTATGGCTTCCGCCTCCGCTAATGTATCCGGCATGGTGGTCCCCAGTGTTTCAGGTTGCGTGAGTACTAGCAGACCAGAGAGCATGCCCATAGCACCAAACATCACAGAAGGTATACCATGCCAGTAGTCCATCTGAAAATATTTACAGTACATTCACATCTGAACACTATGGCATGAAAATTCAATACGATGTAAACTTTCTTTAATGTGATAAATCAAATTTTACTAACAACGGCAGCGCTGAATTTAAAACAACATATTAAGGTTAAAGTAGGAAGTTATTAACTTATTTTTTATAAGGATATAACATTTAGCAAACTGATAAAGTAACGATGAAGTAAGGGAAGATAAAACAGACAGTCATTTCTACTAGTTATGTTTGTCTCTTTTCTTTTGCAAGGGTTGCATAACACGGAGTGTGTATTTAAGTACACCCTTCCTAAAAAAAAAAACTAAATGGCTCATCGTTTTCGTCATTATTCTAACAAATGTGTCATATAAATAAATAATAGGCATGATGGCAGTAATCAGAAAACGTTTAAATTTTGTATTTATCTGATAAAATACAGATACATTAAGCTTAACGAACGCATTTATCTTTATATTGCGAGCTACATCAACAGGGATTATTTAAAAAGGAAACTATAAGATACAGCAATCCGCCAAGATAGGTAAATCACCTAGCAGAGCGTATGACGTCATTGTATATTGTCAGTGCGTTGCAATAAACGATCGCAACGTTTTGAAATGCACTTTCAAATATTCGACATTTGACAACCGCGATCGTTTTGGTTGCGGTGAATACTTCGATGTGACGCTTAGTGGAACGCACTGATAATATAAATTACGTTATGATAACTCTAGAGTGTTCTGAAGGGAATACTAATCCTTAAATTTAAAATGTTTTTTTTTTATGAAAACGCAAATTTCTCCAGAAATATTATATTTTGTTCCAATATTAGATACTAAAGAGCACCAAAAACCTATTTTTCAAAATTTGACATTATGCCTTTTATCAGTAACATAGTAACAAAAGTATCAGTAATATACACAGTAAACTTGATGGTAATGCATTTCACCAAACCAGATCGTATTAAATTGCATCGAATTTCCTTTACATGGCAGAACGTCTTTCAATGATTTTATAGCCCATTAATTAATGAGTTATTTTGCTTGGCACTGTTTAATCATAAAGAATTTATTTCGACTATTTTTTAAATTAAAAAGCAAGCTATTGCCGCCACTTCACGTCGCTCTTTTATAAGAAAGAGGTATTGGTACCCGGCTGCAGACTAAAAAGACGCGTGGCGGTAACTCTAATTAATGTTATTGTCTATGGATCACATGTACTGTCTTTGCAAAAAAATGCAAAATAATTATGTCCCCTTGCTGACTAAAACAAATTAATTACGCGCATATATCACAAACTTTTGGCTCCAGACATCTGAGTACATTTGATGCGCTGATTTCTTCATACTTTTCTATTGCTACAAATCCTTTGCAAACTTAAAAAATATTTCTTCTTCTTCCTAGCGTTATCCCGGTTAAGTACCAGGGTCCGCTTAGATTGCAGATGATATGGCTGTGGGGCGAGTTAAGATGACCGATTGCCATCTGACGTCATCCTCGGAACCCCCACGTTCTCTGCAACCTTACGACTAATATCACAAAGTGACATTAATCGTGTCCCACTGTTTAACATGTCTTCCAAAACACGGAGGAGGTCGGATATCAAATATAAACACTAGTTATAGAATGGAACACCCATCTATCACCCGGTCACAGCAAGAGCAACTTAACCTAGCGATCAACTCAAATGCCGACCACTGATTAGACTATTATTTACATTGAACTCCCGACACTAATACCGAAACTGACACTTCAAGTTTTCACTTTTGTTGTCATTCCTACAGTACCACAAATGTTTTTTTAATAAATTAACACCAATAGGCTACTTGACTATTTCTTAGAAACTAGTTAATATTACGCCTCGCATTCAACTACACCTAAAATATAAATATTTCAGCGGAAAACAAACTTTCACGCGGTTAATTTTACGTTTATAAAAAGCCATATCAATCTTAGCGCCAAAACGCTCCGGCTATTATGACGCCTTGTATGACGTAACGACGTGCTAAACAGTCCGCTGTACTTGAGGGTGATTGCAGCATACACTTAGAACAATTTTTTTGACACGCAGTGACGTCACGCGCTCAGGAGTCACGTGATATATGTCTTTAATTTATATTTTCAAAATATGAAACAATTTTAGTGATTCCACTTGATTTATGTAATATTTAAACCTCAGTCAACTATCCAGAACAAAAATTTATTCGAATTTATTTTAGTGGAAACCACCCTATTATAGCATCATATGATAAGAATAAGCAATTGCTTCACAAAATCTAGCTCCATTAGATTTCAAAGCTGTAGTTAAAACCTATTTGCAAGGCATACAAACTCAAGAAGCATTAGCATTATAAATAATATAAGTAGCCAAACTCCGCGAAACTTTAAGATTTACTTAGGCCATTAATTATACGGTTGTGCTAACAACAGGACGTTATTATTTCGTGAAGGCAGGCTGAGATCCTACGCTTGAAGGAGCGGTCGTATTTTAAATTTATCTCGTCCCCGGCACATTTATTTATGCGGAATGATTTAATCTCGACGACAATCGCTTTTTAACTTTGAACGAGAATTCAACGATAGATTTGATACAACATTTAATTCTATTACGATTTCGTCCATGGAATATCTTTACCGGAAAGATGGCGGCTTTGAGGAAATTCTCGACGAAATTGCAGCCAATTAAAATGAGGAAACGCAAAGACTGGGTTGAAATGAATAATGAGATAATATTCCAGTAAAAAAATAAATAAATATAGAATTGTATGACACACGGACGTCTGACCCTAAGATACACACTCCTGTCTTTTTAATTAGAGGGTCAGAACCCTTATCTATTTGCCTCAGTCTGTAGCGAAATTCCGGAAGTCGATATATCAAACAACGTTCGCTCGGATATTAAAGAATTTATAGTTATAAAATATACATGTGCAGAAATATTAAAAATGTTAGATTTCGGTTACTTAAGAGAAAAAATAGGAAACGCAGAAGAAAATAGTGTTTAGAAAAAGTGAAAATGATTTAAAAGTGAAAATGTTGAAAAAGAAAAAAGTCAAAGGAAAGTGACGTACGGAGCACTGAAATTCGAAAAAATCTTCGCCAAATTTTTTATAACGCACGTACGTGCGTATTAAAAATGAATGAAAAAAAGACATAAAAAATTTAAAAAAAATCGAATTTTTTGCATAATAATTTTATCATATTGCGTATATCACACTTAAAATCTAGATAAAGAGCATTATCAATTCTAGATTAGGATAGGAGATTTGGAAAGTAGGAAATAAAATCAGATAATAAAAGACAAAATTGATTTATATATCGATAAAGGTAACCATATTGCTTGTACGCATTATTATCTAAATTAAAAATTCTTATACGACTATATTTGGAATCTATCTATAATCAAATCTTTTGTGTATTATCTCTATTTGTTATTACTTTATTAACTTCTGTTTTGTGCTGTGCTCCTTGAAATCTATCTCTGTTTAAATCTTTTACATATATACTATCACTTAAAATTTTTCTCTTTTAATATTTAAGTCAGGCATGAATCACATCCGATACATTCCTCTTGTCTCATAATTTTCCAGTGTAACAGAAATGGATTCAAAAATTAATTTTCTTGCTATTTACCTTAATAGGTCGTCGTATTTATGGGTTAAAAACTACTTTATTATAGACATTTTATTAAAAAATGCTAAATATCTAAGGCATATCATGTGTCAAAAGTTGTGTGGAATAAATTGCTCTGAAACAATAGCACCGCCTTATTTACCTCTTGTCTCATCTGTGTCTTCATTTCTATTGTATTGCACAATAAAGTTTTAATGAACACTAAATAAATCATATTATAATATTCTCTTCACTACTCTTTCCTCGTTAAGCTGTAACTATATTTTCTTTAGCAGATTTTTATTAAAAACTATTCTAACTTTTATATTTTCTCAAAGGTTACCGCACTCAAATAAGTTATAAAGTGTAGTACGCCATAACATAGTAGCGTATGAAAGTGAACGCAGGTGGACGGAATGCTTTTACTGCCCTGCCAAGTTCGAAATTCAAGTATGCACCTGTGCTGCCAACTATGTGAAATAGTGTGGAACTAAACAAACGTGAGAGCGTCTTAAAGAAGCAATTTAGGAACTGTTGTTTTATACACCTATCAAGTTTACCAACATTGTAGTGCCGAATTTGATATGTTCGGGTTTTAGTTTATATCAGCGATCAGCAACGCACGTTCCGCGTGCCGTACGTTGCCTACAACACCCTGTCTTTGTGGCCCGCGAGTGTTTTGTAAATGACAACTTAATTCTTATAAATAGATAACAAATACATTACACTACGCTACATAACAGTTATCGCTTATAAAATTTACTAGATAATTAGATAACTAGATACTACACCTGGATAGATACTAACAACTATTTCTAAACAATTATTCGAAGTGTGGCCCACCAATATCTAAGTTCTTAATGATGTGGCCCGCCTGCACCCCATTTTTTTAACGATACGGCCTTTGCCTGCCAAGAGTTTGCCGACCTCTGAATTACATGATTCCAATTTAGTGTTATATTTTGCTTTCTAATATGGTTGACTGATTTCATGTCGGAATTGACAAATTTTCTTTAAATAATTGATAGAATCAGGCGTTACTTTGCGGAAATCCATGACATGCATGAGAAACTAAACTACTTTGCTTTATGGGTCACCCATCTATCACCCGGTCGCAGCCAGAGCAACTTAACTTAGCGATCGACTCAAATACCGACCACTGATTAAGCCACGACCTCCTCTAAGGTCACATTGGTATTGTCCAGGCGTTTTGTGTTTTCAGAGACTAAAAAGATGTTGGTTTTTTACATTAATCATTTATACTATTGATTCTGAGCAAACTGTCAGAATTTGGCTACACGTGTTTGTAACGTCACTTTTACTCCACTCGGAATTTATTGGCTTCTTAATCAATTTTCAATTTCCATATAGACTTCTATGCTCCGGAAAACCTGTATTGAAAGCAAATAACCCTAAACGCCAGATAACTGTAAGCTAACCTACTTTCTAACCCACTTCAGTGTACAGTCATAAATATTTAAGTAGGACTTGGCTTTAATGGTCACTGTGTATATTAGGAATAAACAGAATAATTTATGTTTATTTTAAACTTTTAAGGTTTATCCGGAATACCCATTTTTGTAAAATCGATATTTGACCACTTGACACGACTTTTTAAATTGACATTTGACTATTAGGTATCTATAGAAATTATTGTATCTTACTAAATTCCAACATTGTATATATTTTTTGACAGCTTCTTATTATTTGATAAAAATATATGAAATAACGATAAATGACAAAACAGTTTCGACGCATTTATATTTATTTTTGTATTGGCATTGCTATGCCCTAACAGGACCGTATTAACCTATTATATGTGTGTGCAATGTGCGACTGGCCCTTTGGGGCAGTGGGCAGCGGTCTGCCTTCCGCTCCGGAGGTCGTGGGTTCGATTCCCGCCTCGAGCCTGGGTGTATTATCCATATATATAAGTATTTCTTTTGAAATGTTTGTGTATAACAGGCGGCTGTTCCCTATAAAACATGCATTAAGTTGTCTACCTTAGGAACACACGTCCGTATGTCATATAGTCCTATATATTTATTTATTTAATGAATTTTACCCCGAGTTCTTAAAATAGTGCATGTAAGGTTCATATATATTTGGAATGTTATCATACGATAAGTGTTAATTTTAAACTTTTAGTCGAGGCATTTGTTTAAGTATCATTCCGTAAAATGACCTAAATAAAAAAATAAAAAAAGTAAATAAATACGCGAATACGGAACACCTTTTTTCAATATTCTCTTTTCTCATGTAAAATGATTTTAGCTTTATTTATACATTTCATCTGAATATTTTAGTCTGTGTAACATGGTTAATGTAATAAATTTATTGAGTCAAACAAGCATAACTCGCTAGAATAATTAAAATTAATTTGATCAAATTTGACACATCACTGAAATTATAATTCAATTACGTTTATAAATAAATTACATTATGTGCAGCAATAAATAATAATTTATCTTTTACTTGATACGCTTAAAATTTTTTACAAAATTTCTCTATATAATCCCTATAAAGTGCAAAGGAAAGAGGAGCTAGATCTAAAGACAGAATGTAATCAGTAAGAACTGAGCATATGAAGACGTGGGAATAAACCGTCTCCGTGAACAATTATTTCTTCTATAACTTGAAGAAGAAAAACCCTGACCAAACTAATAACGATGGGTCCCTGCCAATATTAGAAATTACGACATAGTAACCTGTATATATTGTACTGTAAAGTAAAGCTAGAATTAATCCCATCCTATATATTCGTGCTAAATAACCAATAGTTTTTTAAAGGTTGCGAGTGACAAGCTATCGGGACATTTCTAATTAGAGAAGAGGATTTGTATAAAGAGAGAATTTACATTATTAAAATAGTATAAGCCTAAAGTATAGAGCGGGGCGAGTTAAGATGACCGATTGCCATCTGACGTCATCCTCGGAACCCCCACGATCTCTACAACCTTACGACTAATTTACGTGCCTTCCGAAACACGGAGGAGGGTGGATATCAAATATAAACCAGTGCTAGAATGGGTCACCCATCTATCACGCGGTCGCGCCCATAGCAACTTAACTTAGCGATCGACTCAAATGCCAAACACTGATTAGGCCATGACCTCCTCAATGAGTTACCACACTATCACTTATAATTACACCAAAATTATTCATTTAAAGATCTTTAAGTCGTTAAGCTAGCAAATGGCACCACAGAGATACTGTTCAAGGCAATTTTAGAAAATTAATTCCTAGAATACGGTACGGTTGTAAATATATGAACTTAGTATTTCAAAGTTAGGATACTAAGATCTGTTTAACAACTCGCTACCTCTTTGTAATTTTGAAATAAAATATAATATGTGATAGACATAGAGATAGATAGATAAATTATAGGTCTGATGAAGTTAATACAGAAACAGACTATGGTGGTATAATTGAAAATGATTTTGATCCAAACGTAAGCGAAGGTAGTTTTGTATTTAAAGTACCAGTACCTTCACTCGATACTAGACTGGTACAACATAAACGTATTTAAATGTTAAGAATTATAGAATCGCCACTGCAATCACGTCGGCATAGCAAAGAGGAAATGAAGTAACATAAGTAATATTAATCTACCAGAAATTAGGACAAAATAATTTGTACTAATGAAGAGTTGCTGTAAATAATAATAACACCGACCGTTACTTGGCTTAAGGTGCACTTTCGATCGTTCAAGCTGCGTCAATTAGTCGCAGCAACGAAAATAGGTGATATATTAACTTTACTACGAAATCATCTACAGTACCCAGCAGTAAATATGAAATGTCAAGCATGAGAAAGATATTTGGCTAGATCCGACTTAAAATTATAATATTTGAATGAAACTTTACAAGTACAATGTGACGTAATTAAACGTAATTCAGTAGGAAATTAAACGGTCTTGCGATAAACAAAGGTTTGTTTTTGCTTTAATAAATGACCTTTTCTCGAAAACTGTGCCGCTGACATTTAAATAACCATCATAAGGAGCAAGTCACCGCCGTGCGATTTATATGCTGTCAGAAGGGATATGCGTATATGTGGATTCCATTTTCCATAATTTTATAGTAATATGAAAACATTAACGATTTCCATTTTGTTATAAGAATCTGTTAAAACCTCATAATGTCTGACGACATCCACTGCTAAGCGACTATTCCTTGCAATTTTCAAGAATGCAATTCATTTTCAACATCTTTCTAACTGTACAACAATAAACTTCGTAGACGTTTTTCTGGTATTTTATTTGCCAGCATGGGGAAATCATTACAAGACATAGAACAGTAATTAGAATCCCTGATCACCTAAATCTTAGCGCTATCCTTTAGGCAAGGTAATTTTATGAATAAATCCTGATTCCTTGCTTTTTGTTTTCAATTCAAAATAAACTGTATATTTTAGCAGATTAGTTTCATTTTAGCATACGTAGTATTATTTTATAAGATATCAATTGTTTGGCACACTTGACTCCATCTTGATGTCCTGAAATCCACAACCGTGCAATTCTCAACAAAACGTCTTTCCTCGCACAATTCCCCTGTGAGATCAGTTACCAGATTCCGCATTTCTGAACCGATATGACTTTTTCTTTTTTTTTTTATTAAAAAAAAGGATAGCTTACGTTACGTACAACGGTAACATATTACATTGTACGTCCCACTTACAAGCTAACACAACATGATTTTTTCAGTTCTTCTCATCAGCTCAAAATCAACATTAGCCGTTAATTGAGAAGAAACGTGCCATAAATACGGGTTAGTAACATGTGAACACGTCTTATACGTGGTTTTATTGGGAATCACGTCTTCTTGAAATCGATTAACCGAAAGTGTTACAATGAATCACATAAAAGCTAGGTGCAAATAAAACGAGCTATATCGTCTTATATCGAGTCAGTCGTGAAATCACGCCATAAAAGGCTTCATAAAGAGAAGTGGAAACAATTCTGATCCGGAAAGAAGCTAATTTGTTTAAGCTCGTTTCAAATCGGTCCGAAACCACATTGCTAAAGGAAGGGTCTTCCCAGGTCAGTTGTTTTTTCTTGTTTGGCTTAAAAACACATTTGTACGGCAATTTTTAATTTAATTTGTCACTTCTGTCAGATGATAAAAGTAATTACTACCTAGCGGATTAGCAATTACTAGCGGACCCGGCATACCTATCCTTATACAAATTTTAGCTAGTTTGCTATTAGCCAATTGACCAACCTTTGTTGTATCTTCTCCATAAAATGTGATACTGGGCGTATGTTTTAATAATAATAATATCACTTGGCACGTCAGTCAAAAGGTCTAGCACGAATTTCATCTATTTGAAACATTCTGAAGTAGTGAATGAATCAGTATTTCTTAGTATTTTTGTATGATCTTTTGACTTTTACTATATAGCTTCCCAAAATAAGGGAATAGAATAAAAGAAACAGACTTTAAAATGGTGCAGTCGTTTCTGAGTTTTAGCGAGAGTAACGAACGATTGATTTCTATATAATATGTAAGATGGTCTAGTTCACTTAAAATGTTAGTTTCCTAGGTCCTTTGTTTTTTAGTCAGTGTAGTTTTGTGGGATTGTTAAGATGTTTTTGGTTCAACAATGATTAGCCTCCTAGTTAAGTGCAAGACTTACCTATATATCGATCGACCACGTAAATTGATGTAACCCCAAATTCCCCACTTCACAGTAGAGAGTTACAAACATGTAAATTGAAATTAAACATGTATACATATTAAAACCGTTATATTACAATTTATTTGTTTGTAACACTCCACTGTAAAGCTGAGAATTTAGGGTTACAACAATTTACGTGGGAGGTATCGATATATATGTTATATTCTCATTGTATCTCTATCCTTAATGGAATTACTGGAACGTAATTTAAATCACCTTGCTCGTCGTAGGTATACCAAAACCAACACTCGACTCTAACAAGTGTATATTGCAGAAAGAAATTAAGCGAAATTTTCTTTTCGCGCGCCGTGTGTAATAGTTTTTCATAATTTTTAATAGAGCGTGCTGAAAACCCACGAGCATTTCATAATTATCACAGTGAATGTGTGCGCCGTAGTTATGGAGTTAGGATTAATTTAAAGTCAGCACTTTAAAACGTTTATAACGAAGTTTTTGTTCTCGCGCCACAATTTTCTCTCTATTTTATTTAAGCTCTTTATTAAAAATGTCTGTAGTTGTCTGGTCTGGCGACGTAATAGCACAAATCCAGTTACTTATGTGTGCAATAAAGGGGGATTATTACATCTCTTTCGGAGCGATTTATATTTGACAATGAGACGTCTGGGACTCTGGGTATAGTATGGAGCTTCAAGGTGAACCATCTTGTTCAAAGTAGCACCTACACTATTTTTTATCTCCTTTCTTCTCTAGATGATGTTAGGAAGCAATCTTGCAATTGTCTGGAACAGTTATCTGGAGACGTCTGGGACTCTGGGTATACTATGAGCTTCAAGGTGAACTATCTTGTCCAAAGTAGCAGAAACACGGAGGAGGTCAGATATCAAATATAAACCAGTGCTAGAATGGGTCACCCATCTATCACCCGGTTGCAGCCATAGCAACTTAACTTAGTGATCGACTCAAATGCCGACCACTGATTAGGCCACGACCTCCTCAAAATATATATATGAGGAGGTCGTGGCATCAGTACTTCTTCTTTTATATATATATAAAAGAAGAAGTACTGAGAATAAAACCATGTGTTAAGGTATTCTTAGTATAAAAAAAATTGGGGGAAACTTTTTATTTCCTCAGCTTTCCACCCTTTACAAAACATCGGCCAAAGGATTTCATAGAGTAACATAAAAACTAGCTCAACGTATATACCGCACATGGTATCCGTTTGAAAAGAGTTTTCGTTTGATCTCGAATATTACGCGGAACTTGTGGTTTGTACATCGGTATGTAAAGTTCATTGGTAGCTATATCCTGAATATTTTGCTCATATTAATCGGAATTTTATGGCTTGGTAAAACTGAATCCAGTATATGCCTTTTTAGAATAACTGTTGTTATCCATAGGTCGTTGGCTTATATCCGGCTCGAAGGACCATATTACAACACTTCAATGTATTTGTTCATATTCACATTTAAATGACTTTACAAGCTCTTTTAATATAGCTAACTTGTATGTTAGACTTGCAGCTCAATTGGTTGCAATCTACAAAAAAGGGGATTTCAATTCAGCTGTATGATTTTTGTTTGCTACAGTCAGTACTTTCGACTGGATCAACCGATTTTGATGATTCTTTTTTTATTTGAAAGATGGTGCTTCCCGTGTGGCCCCATTTTAATTTGGACCAGTTCTGACAATTTAAAGTCGGTTATTTTTTGAAAGAAAGACTATTAAATGACGAAGAAAGTAAAGTTAAGGTTTTAATGTAAAGGTTAAAAATTGTAAGGATTCCCTGCATTTTGTATGCGAGCGTCCTTTATGTTAAATTTATTACAAAGATAAAAAAAGGTTTCAACAAGCACCTATGCATAGCAAATTCAGAAAAAGAATATATATGAAACCAAAGCGATTTCCAAATATCTTATATGAGATAGGAAAGTCGCTTCAGTCTCCAATATTAATATCGCATAATATTCAATAGACAAAGAACAAATTCATTCAAATATCACGCTTTGAAAGGTGGAATTCCTTAGAGCCTCAAAGCGATGTCTTAGGCGCAATCGATAAATGCTTGTGATACTTTATAATAATAAGATACATTAAAAACTACAAGAGTTCGCTGAATGGGCGTAATTCACCAACAAATCCTTAAATTTTGGTACTATATGCTTATTTAAAGCTATGTATAAAATCTTTATTTTTATTATTCGGGAGCCAGACAGCTCAAAGCGTTTGTACATTTTAAATCTACAAAGTTCTACAAATCTTTGTGAAGTTAGTTACACATAGTTCCCGGCTGCACTAAATGATCATTCAAACGAAGCTATGTTTGGCTCCGGCATTACAACATTTGACCATTTAATCACATAAAATATCAAGGTTGTCATGAGTACGCTTTGACACCATCACATAATAAGATGTACACATGTGTGTGTAAGTCGTTTGGCGTTGGTGTGCGTTAGATTTTATTTTAATAATTTTAATGTATTTATAATGCATATTTTATAAAATATTATAACTTGCACACCGTTCTCTATATAAACTATAATTTTATTTATAGTTCATACACCTCCGTTTGCGCAATTTTCGTAAAATGGTACCGAATGTTTTTGCTTCACGTATTGGTATCTGCTTTCAATAAATATGTAAAAATTTATAAACCGAAATAAGTTTTGTTTAATCCTAATCCATATATACGGACTCACATTCAGACATAGCCGATCTTTGAGTTTACTTGCTCTTTTCTGGAAGATTCCTAAGTCACCATCGTCATAGGTTCGGAAACACAAGAGCTGGTAACGGGTTGAAGTAGTAATGTTTAAAGAGCATTTTGTTTCTGTTTAAATTAAAAAAATCAAAGTAAAGGAAAAAATGTTTGACACACCCTCCGGTATATATTAACTTTTCTTGGCATTTCATGGTTCTTTCTAATAATGTAAATAATATAGATGAATGATTGCTGGAAACAAACGAATGGAATGATTTTGGTAAACCGATACATTCCATTAGCGTCTATTAGCTTCTCATTTTATTAACTGAATGAATGAGAAATTTGATATCTTTAAAATAAAAATAAACGCCCGAAGCGGTCGCGACGTTTGACGAGGGTCCTTTTATTCCTGAATTATTTGAACGTTCAATCGACCTTAAAAAACAATTCTCAGTTATATAGATTTGTAAACGTATTTTAAAGTTCATCGTTTATGAACTGTTCTTTATTTGTAATCACAATTTTTTTATTAACCTATAGTGCCTCACTGCTACGCAAAGGCTTCCACTTTATTAAGCCATTATTTTATATCCTGAGCTACTTGAATCCACGTCTTTCGCGTCTTTCTTTAAATGGCGATAATATTGTAAAATAAATATGTAAATGAACTACAGATTAATTCAAAAAATAATAAATTTTCATATAAATTATTAACCACATATATTTACGCCTTAATAGAGTATAACCCAGAGCTTATTTATCCACTTCTAACAGTTATTATTACGAACACGCCACATTTGATCATTTGATCAATTTAAGAGACGAAACGATTAAAACAAAACAATACGAAATCAATTTCCAAAACTAATGGAATATTATACAGTGCAACCTCGGTATAAGGAAAGTTAAGGGAATTTAAAGAATATTTGCTATACCGTGTAATTTGTTACAGTGAGGTTTATTATAAAGAGGTTATATTGGACTAAGATTATTTTTACAAGATAAACTGAACTGTCGAAATACGAATGACTATTGTACAATTGATTGGGAATTATTGATAGGATACGTTGTGCAAAGGTTACTGGGTGAAATATTCGTAAAATAGACGTAGGTTAATCTATCAATATTCTGCATTCTTTATAAAAAGGATTTGATAAATATATTCGTAATGTTAAGATATATTTTGCATTAGCACATACGGACAGTTGTAAAGGATTTTGAAAAAATCGGTAAAGCGCGTAATTCGTTGTGTTGAGGTTCGTTCTATTAAGGTTACACTGTATTTACGATAAATTATTTCACACTTCTTACGTTCTTTATATAAGTATTTTGCTATCGAACACTCAGAGGAAAGTTTACTATTACGGATTATTTGCTTCGAACATAAATACGGTTGTAACGTAATTTGACGTAACTATATAAGTGTACACTCACGATTAATATTAAGAAAATATTAAAAAGTTGCAAATGACTTACCAGACTTTGAGTACGGCGAAAATAACGCAAGAAATACGCGCCATCGTAAATAGTTGCAAATAGTTGTTAATTTTAATATACGCGTTACGTTATTAGGAAAAAGTTTTTTGTTAGCGAGCAGCGGAGATGTTCGTCTTGCCGGTTGGCGCGCTCCAGCCTCCACTCTCCTATTCCACACTGCCTACGCATGCGCCCATCGTACAACAGAATTCCCGATTACTAAGATTTCAAACGAACCAGAAGAAAATTCGGTAAAATATTTAATTGAGAATAAATTGAATGTGAAAGTATGTTTATGGCCAGATTAAGCAATTCTGCTTGTTAAATATACAAATGACACGCTTATTAATAAAGTGACCGATTAAGTTTTAGGTCTAAGTGAGTCAATGATGCAAGCAGATTCGTTTCAACGTCCTCTGTCATTAGAATTATTAAAGACAAATATGAATATTTTTGTGTTTTTCACTAAAATAAGTTTTTAGTTAAAAAGACAAACAAATAAAAAAATATATAATTAAAATGACATTTTAATATCATTAATCAATCATTAAGTGTTAATTAAATATATAATTTGTTACTATAAAGCCATCTTTATCGAATTATAAGGGAAATAAGTCGTAAATGACAATTACAAAACGTTTTTTGCAATTTGCAAAAAATCAGCTTTTTTGAGTTAGGTCAGTTTATTATTAAGGGTTCAAAATGTGAAACGTCCAGATTCTTGTCCCCTAATAACGTAAACATACTAGTGTGTTTTTGTATAGTCTTCATAATGTCATTGTTTTGCTGTTGTTTGTCTAAAGATGCTACTGAAAATCAACTTTAGAGTTTTTACTCTCATTTAAGCTGAGTAGTAATGCCTTTGAGACAAACTACAATACCCTACATTTTGCTAAGTATAAAATTAAGTAAATTTTTGTGAAGATTTAATTTTTTAAAAATTCTTTTATGTCTGAATAAAGTTTTTCCATTCTAATCTATAGCTGTCCATATTTTTATGTTTTCTTTTGAAATTCGAGAATCCATGCACACGAAATCACAGGCAGAGGCGAGTCATGACTATATTAAAGTTCTATTCTCAGTGAATTTGTGATATTGCAATCAGCAATAGATATGTATTTGGCTGCTACTGTTGTTCATACACAACAGCCATAAATGTGCCGGTCAAATATCATAAAAATCGAATAACAAGACATCTATAATACCTATTAAAATGCTAAGGACCTTTAGAACAATAAAATACTGATTGGCTTAGTTTTTTTTTCTATATACCTCACCCACTTGCACACTTGCACTTTTTTTTTTGTTGGACGTCTAAGGTAGGCTGGCAAAAAATGCTTTTAGCATTAAGCTCACCTTTTGTACAACATTTTCATTGTAGTTGTGCAATAAAGTTAATAAAAAAAAAAAGAAATGACCATAACCTGAAACTAGTCAAAAACTAGTATTTATAGTTAAAGTAAGTAGTGAAATAATTTGCCAGATAAAGCCACAGTTTTGATCCCATGAAATTTAGCCCATGATTCGTGTTGGCCCTTTTTGTACCTCTTTAAAGGTGTATGCAAAATTTCCTAACGGCTGGTTGAGTAACTAAGAACAAACATTCATAACCCTACTCAGGTTTTAAAAATCAAAATATAATATTTAAGAAAGGTAAGTTTCAATAGTTCAACAGTGGAATTCCCTAAAGTCTCGGTTCAGTCCCAAACTCTAATAGGCTTTATCACATCCAGTCCTAGCGCAGGATTAATGCTTAATTGAAGTGGAAAACATGTTATGCATACTAAAAAGAAACGAAAACATGCAAGGAAAAACCATAGGAAATAAAGCAAAAATTGAAATTCAATAAGTAACCTTTCGAAACATCTTAAGTAGTATTTTCCTTGAGGCTTTTACCCTAGGTTGTATGTCATAAAGTAATACGTGACCCCACGATGTTTGATACATATTGTCTCCCAGGTATTGGGTTTATAACTATGTTAGAGATTGACTGAGCGTCTTCGCTCCGTCGCACATGTACATGGTACGAATAAGGAGGACATATTATGTACCTATTGGTCCTGGTAAGCTATTACCTTTTGCTTTACCTTTATTTAGAAAAAATTGACAAGACTTCAACTGGTATTAAGTGATATTGCCTATATATTTATTAGGTCATTGTAGGTGTGTATAATTTTTCCTAAATTGACCACCTGGTCGTTGATTTTACTAATAAGCATCTTCAAACCATCTATATATCTCAGTATTTTTAAATAATATTAGTAATGCTTTAGATATTATTTTTAATTGAGGAATCCCTTTAGCAAAGGAGGCACCCCATTTAGTAAGTCCTCCTTAGTATAGGGTATTTTCGCTTCGGTAGATATTGGGAGGAGGAATCCCCCAAAAGAAAACTTTTCACCAAATATCCAGATCTGTACCATATGAGATAGTATGACTGTATTTATTCATTTAAATTAACAATGGTGAGAAGAAATAGCCAAGAGCGTGTCAAGACACGCTTATATAGAAGGGTTCCGTATCAGATACACAATAAAGGTATTTTTGAAATGACTTCATACCTTGTTGACCGATTACGTTCAGAATAATTTTCATAATGAGTTTTTTGCATGTCCTATCAATATTTCAAATCTCTACATCTATTTAATAGTTTGGAACAGAACGAACCCTTAAAGGTTCCTTATAGGAATACGGATCCCTAAAAAGGTAACATAACCGATCAAGCGTCAACGCTATATAAGCCATCGTATTGAGGGAATCATTCGGAACGACCGGAACGTTGTCAATAAACAGAGCGATTCAAGAAGAAGGTACTTACGTATAATAGTATATTCGATAGGCACGTAATATGGACAGTCTCGACTAATGTCGCTGGGTGATATTTGTAAATAAATTGTAGAGATTGTGGCAGTTCCGTCTTCTTATTTCGCTCCACAGCCACATCTTCTATAATTTAAGACCCTGAAAGAAAATGAAGAAGAAAGAGCAATATCAATAGGAGAAGCAGTAACTGTTAACGAACTCGTTGGACAAAATCGCACTCACTTCAAGCACAAGCTTTGTATGCTGCGATAGAGTAAACGGGTATATTCGTCATGGTGAAATATTGTTATTCTTGATTCACGCTTTTTATTAGAATTCCTGTTCTAATCCTTAAATCCACACAAAGTTAGAGGCAGCCTGAATCGTAAAATAATAATAAATCTAGCAGGACAGGAAAGCTGTGGATACCGTCGCTGCATTATGTTAAACAAAGTTAATTTGATGCTTTTAATTAACAATATCTCAGCGTCTCCCAGGTATAGCTCAGCATGTCAGAGCTCATGAATACAGAACCAGCTTATGTAATTTTGCTGAACATGTTTAAACATGACACTATATTATAGATGCTTCTATAGGAATCTTACGAGTATTGTGTAAACCCTTTATACTGAAAACTTTGTTGTAGAATTTAGGCTCTAGTCTGAACTCAGTTCATCTCTTTTAGATAGACTAAAGTACCACATTTATAAGGTAATTTCTAAAATATTTAAAGCATTAATTTTTTCTAAAGAGTTATCCAAAGTATTCTAATAGTTTAAGATAAAATGTGTTACATATAAAAAATTATATTTATATATATGTAGGTACTGACGGTACCTTTATTTGATATCTACCCTCATTACTAGAGTGAATGAATGTGAAGAGAAATAATTTTGATCAGGAAATGATTCAGTTAGGTTTGGTCGGTCGTTGGGAGCACAAGTGTTCACGACGTGATAGCTGTAGTGTCATTTGTTTAGTCTAGTGATTTCATCATCGTTGTCGCCATTGTCTTTTGTATACTGTTCACTTATTGAAACTATGGCCTTTATTATTCTCCTAGCCTGATTATTCTGCGCCCAAATTCTCAAAGCCTTTAATAAACGTCAACGAAAGTCAAATAATCATCATTACCACCACGATATCGGCCCTGGGCCTTTATATACTTTTAAAGCCAAAGTTTATTTACATATATTTATAGATCATGAAGACTGCACAATCTAACGCGTTATTCAGAATGCAAATAGGATGGATTTTTGAGCCAAGAAAAAGGGTACATGTTTTTATGATAGGTACTGATGCTTATAACGTATTTTCAAGTCTTCTGGTAATTTATGAGCGTCAGTAATCACTTACCAGGTGAACCGCCATCCTGACTACCCCTTGACATATAAAAAAGGTGATGTCCAATAATGGACGTCTGCAGGCCGTAAAAAAAATATATATTCCAGCCAACATTCGGTTTTACGCTCTTAAAATATTCTATGTCGTCATAAAAGCCTTGAGTAACGAGCCCCTGAGGGATCCATCCCTCATATTATTGTCGTCGTGTATTTAAATAGACTGGCGCCTTCGAAGTTGCGCACTTAACTCCATAGGGACAGAAAATATTAGAAAATCGCTTTATTTCATATTCCTTACGTAATGCTTAGAAAGGATATTTGTATACTAGCTGGTTCCCGAAAATCCGCTCGCGTTAATTTTAGAAGCACTTAAAAGGTGAAAAAAGTCCCCCCGATTTTGAAATATATTTCATTGGTACTCTGCTCGTATTGGTTTTAGCAAGCTTTTAATTTAAGCTTAGTAGGAGGGGAAAAGGGAATATTAGACATACCTAAAAAGTATTCCTAATATTCTTATAAGAAAAAATAAAATAAATAAACATTCTATAAAGAACTTTTAAATTTGGACGATAATCAAAGAAATCAAAGCCAAATACGATACAATATATTCTCTATATTATATTTAAGTGCATATTATTTTAGATTCGAACGTTAGATACATATAATTTAGGTAACCACTTATGGTCAGAGACCTGTGACAGCCTTCTACATAGTTATTATTATGATAACAGGGCCCGCCAGAATCTGGGGCGAGTGTCATTATATAACATAATATAATGCGCTATATATGTATAATTCTAGAGCTTTCCATCTTAAAGTTTGTAGTGTAATTAAATATAATTTTAAAGCTCTTTAAAGATGAAAATTGTTAAATAAAAATGTAGAGTTTTATTAACGGTATATGTATATTGAAAATATGAGAAATATAAAACATATAGCCTCAATAGCTCAACGGTATAAGGTACGGACTGAAGTCCGCAAGGTACCCGGTTCAAACCCTACCAACGTCGGGGTATTGTCGCACCCACTTCTAATAGAAGCTTTTAATTTAAGTTTAGTAAGAGGGGAAAAGGGAATATTAGGCATACCTGAAAAGTATTCATAATATTCTTAAAAAAAATATATTTTTGGATTCAAACTATATATTCGCTTATAAAAAGGTAGTTCACAAAATGTCTATAAACCATTTGTTATATGATGAAACATAATATTTTAAAATGTACTTCTCAACAGAAAAATCGAAACATCTAGCAAGTTTATGTTTTGTAAGAGAAATGTGTATATTTAGGAATATATGAGAGAGAGGTTTGAAATTTTCCATGTTGATAGAACATGCTAAAAACTCATTAGGAAAATTATTTTGTGTGAAATCGGACTACAACTTTTGAAGTTATTTAACAAATACGTTTATAGCGTATCAGATACATCTATATAAGCGTGTCTTGACACGTTCTTTGCCATTTTTTATTTGAAAGTCAGTCCAAATACCATTATTGTATTATGCGATACTATGATAAACGACCATTTTAAATCCACGATTTGTAACTGCGCAAGTAGTGTCAAAACTCAATCACAACTCACGTAAACCGATTGTCTGTCAGAATTTCCTATCTTCTAATCTGTACAGCGGTTTTCCACATTCAACACATAGCCACTCATGTTCCCTAGGCAGTTCCCATAATTCTCCAAGGGTCATATTTTGTTCTGTACATTTCGGATGTGGTATGAACTGTACGAAGCATAAGTCCAGGAGATTCTTTTCATTCTCGATGTCTCTTAAAATACATGCCAGAATACAGCGGGGCCCTCTTCATCCTTGGGTGGAGGGACATAGGGTCACTAGTCGCATTCTACTATGCCGCTCCGGAAGTATTATTCCGGTCTGCATTAAGGTTAATCTTCTACTATAGAACATTAATCTTAATGATGTCGAAAAAATGGCGCCCTGGTTAGAAACTTGCTCCTATATCAAACGATGTTAAAAAACTATCACATTCAAATAGTGCGTATATTAAAAGCTATTATACAAAACAAATAAATATATTTCACGCAAGCAAATACAATGAGATACAAATTAATTACAATTGAATATTTTAAGCGCACGATTGTTTCAAACCGATTACAATACTCCTTCAATTAGAGGTAGCGCCACGCTTGTAGCCGAACCTTTCGAGTACATTCCTCAGCTAAAACGCGCTCAAAGAAAATATCACTTCAAAAATTAAGATTTATTACAAACAGGGTTGAATCGGTATATTTATTTTCATATGGTGTTGGCTCATTGATTTAATGCTGAATACTGCCAGCATTTAAATAAATATCACAATCTAAAAATATTGTGTCATTTTTATTTAAACGGTAAATAACAATTACAAGAAGATAATTGTACTAAAATAGTAATAAAAAATTTGATTTAATTATAATAATTGATTAAACTACCTAAAAGAATTCGAAATTTTAAAATATGTATACCCTTCGACTTCGAATAGAAGAAAAGCTTTATAATTTTCAAAAAAGAAAATAAGGTTAAAGAAATTTTGAACCAGTTATAATACAAACTGTTCCCGCCTAGCTGCAACGGCGACCAATTCCAACAGCCACCGAGCGGTCCCGACGGGGGCGCTGGTGGGCAAATAAATGAAGAGCGGGCGTCTCGCCGTGTTTTGTTATTTTTCTCAGAGACATTAAAGACGACATATTGAGAGCATCATTTTAGAGAAGAATTGTTACTTTATTATTTTGTGATTGCAAATATAACATATTTTACATCATTTCATATATTTTATTATTTTAAAAGTGCATAGAAAAATTGAGAAACATACACAACAGTGTATTTTGGTGACCCCGATGTGATATAATAAGGATTGCATCTTTCATCGTTACATCGTTGTTTGGAAGACATTTTCCAAGAAGAAAGTAAAGCCCATTCGCCAATTTCGTATGCTTACAGTCAAGTTTACTTCTTTTTGTATTAATATAAGTCGATATTCTTAAATACTTCATTTATTTAGTTACTTTCACAAATTTGCTTACAAAATTCCCTAACAATAAAATATCAAGAATAATTTAGTGTACTTGGTAACATTTGATTAAACATTCTGTCTTTTCTAAAAATATACTTTCGTTCATTTACTTCATACAATACTTGATATTTCTTTAACATAATTGCTAACTATTTTGAATTTTCCAGAATAAAGACGTGAATTTCAAGTGCGTCTCCTTGCTTGCCGCGCGCTACGCATCTTCTGTTCTACCCAAGCCAGTCATCTCTTGGTACCGGGATTCCGAGAGCGCGGTCGCATCGTATCGTGTGTATTGGTGAGCGTGCACCTGTTAGCGGTTAGTACCGCGATTCGAGGTTGGTTGATGCATTGTTTTTTATTCATATGATATTTATCTTCAAGTTTGCGCCCACAAAATGACGGAATTAAAAGAGTTTATAGCACAGAGAGATCGTGTTAAGGCTCGAATTACACAGTTCGAAAAGTGGTTAACACCGTTATTTGGAGTTCAATTAAATAGGAGCCAATATTATGAATTAACTTTGCGATTAGGTAAAATCCAAGAGTTAGCATGTAGTTTTGAAATATGCTGAAATTACCGCTAATCCGAATTCCTCCTTTCAACGGGGATCCTAGCAAATGGTTGGAATTTCGCGATATGTATCTATCGTTAATCCATGATAACGATAGCATTGACGATATAAACAAATTTCATTATTTGAAAACCTATTTAGAAGGGACCGCAAGTGCCGCAATAAAATCGGTCACTGTTTCATCTTTAAATTACCCTATTGCTTGGTCTCTCCTCTGTGATAGATTTAATAAGACGCGTCTTTTAATAAATGAACATATTAAAGGTTTATTTTCCATTGTACAAATAACAAAAGAATCTGATAAACGTTTACGCGATTTAATTGATACAATATCGAAAAATTTAAGTGCACCAAATTCCTTGGGCGAACCAATCGATTATTGGGACTCGCTTATAATTTATATCGCTTCTAATAAACTTGATTCTGTAACTGCTAGAAAATGGGAGGAATTCGGAAAGCAAATTCATTTTATACTATGTAAAAAACCACTCTGGATCTGAAACACATATATTTTGTGTAATATTACGTGGTATTACAGACTGATCCTTCACTAAATTAATGTTGCACTTTATATAATGCGAACCCATTGTTTGCATTTCAATTTATATTTAATCCACAGGATTATCGGGGACATTACGCTTTTAATAACTTCACCGGTTAATATTTAAGTAGGCCATTTATTTATTGTCACAGCGATGTTGCAAAATAACGGAAATCTAGGATGGATTATCGTTATTCGTGTGTAACATGGTTTTAATAAATTAACTGCTGTTTTTGCTGACGTTGTCACGGCTATTTGCTGGGAAAATTTTGTTTTGTTATATTGAATAGTGTTTTGTTTTTAAGTTTGTAGTGTATTGGTAAAAGAGGGTAGTTGTTGAAAGGGGTATAAATACAATGACGCGTAAGTGGACGCGGTTAGTCGTATTAAGACCGTGGACTGGATAACAAGTAACTCAGCTCATAGAAACGTAGTAGTAGCACAAAGTCGTCAACCCTACAAAGGCACATTCACCGCTAAAAAGACCACCTTCGTTGTATCCTCGATCTCAGAACACTTACCTTGATGCCTCAGCCGGCATCGGAATCCTAGGAGTCAACATTTTGAGCCACATTCAGTTTCGCGATCACTTTGAAGAGAATACGAAATTAACCTCTAAGGACCTCGGTGTTCTCAACAAGGCCAAACAGTACTTTATGCCAGCCCACCGCTTACAACTGTACAAGACGCAAGTTTGGCTTCACATGGAGTACTGTTGTCACCTCTGGGCAGGGGCATCACGGAACCCTAATTATTTTTGCATAACTGAAGTATCGGAATGAAGTATACTCGTCGAAACCGGTCCAGCCGTTTCGGATATTACCCTTAACAAACAGATCGACAAACAGACAAAAGAAATTTCAACGTGTCACGTGTGTTCCGCCATGTGTTTTGTTAAACATATTTATATCTATACTCTATAATATATAAAACTGAAGAGTTTGTTTGTTTACTTAAACGCGCCAATCTCAGGAACTACTGGTCTAATTTGAAAATTCTTTCAGTGTTAGATAGCCCATTAATCGAAGAAGGCTATAAGGCTATATATATACCATCGGACTAAAATTTTATCTATTTTTTTTACCTAATTTTACGCGGACGTAGCCGCAGGCACAACTAGTCCTAGATATAGCCATATGCAATCTGTAAAAAATTATAGTATTGATATTTCAAACAGATACTTCTATTTTATTTATATAATATTTCTTTGCTGGTATTCTCTACCATAAAGCGTATCTCTATACAAAAACAATAACATAATATAATATTTCATACAAAAGTTATTAAAGGCGAAAGCTCGCGGATCAAATATAAATTGGACCGCAAACAAAGGGATTTTCTTTATATACAAAGTGCAATATTAATTTAGTGAAGGATCACTCTGTAATACCGCGTAATCCGCACTACTGTGCACAATGGATTACAGTAAAATGTCACGTAGTACAGCGCGTAATCAAGTAATCTTTGATATACGCCAGCAAACAAAAAAGATTTAGTAGTTGACAGAATGAGCAGTTGTTTTGTAAATTTTAAAAGCAGTTTAAGATTTAACAGCAAATTTGTTTTGATATTTTCAAAATTGACGAAACATTAAAATATTTTGGAAGATTTTTTTTGAGGTCTTCAGATTTAATTGAATAAAACATCGGGGTCAGTTATCTAAGATGTTTAAATTCTGTCAACTATACTGGGATTGTATGTATATAATATATTGGCCGGCGCGCGCCACGTACTGCGCCGCGAGCCACTCCGCGCACGACCACTCGCCCGAGCGGCTCTGTCGACACACCACGTTACACTACATCTACCCGCATATCCACGTTTGAAACAAAAACACGGGCCTATATATATAGGTCTTCTCGCGCCAAGCGGATAAGTAACTAAGAAGTCTTGGAGTTCGTTTATACTTTGGTTTATTTTCGCATTTATAGTACTACTAAGCAGGGCCGGCCTTACCATAGGGCGAGCGGCTGCTCCGGGCACCGAGTCTCAAGGCGCACCTTAGCTATAGGCGATTCTTAATATGCGATTATTTTAAATGTACTTTATATTAGAAATCTGACTGCGCCCAGCGTCTCTGTCCGCGTCGGCCACCCTTATCACGGCGACAGTAGGAGAGTGAAAAATAAATGTTGACCGATTCTCAACCCTAGCCGACCGATTTTTGCACGCAAAATTTCATGAAAATCGGTCGAGTTTGGAAAATTGACGACATTTTATATAATGAGATGTAAACAGGGCAAATTAGGGGTCGCCATAATCGGATCTCGCTTCATTTTAAAATTTACCTCGAGCTGGCACTACTGGTAAGCATAAATAAGTACGCGCATTTTATTCCTGTCACGCTGTATTGTCTAGTAGAAAAAATTTCCTACCTCCCAGAATTGTAGGACTATATATATATATGTAGGATATATTTGTAATTTTCTCAGATGATTTCAGAAATGATTAAAATATGAACAAATTCCAAGACGTTCTTTTTTTTATTGTACGCTTGGCGTGAAATCCCCCATATATCTAGTAGGATTTCATGTTTGACTTATTGTAGTTCGTCATTCCGTATGATTTTCTTATATTATATCTCTTTTCACATTTTTTTATTAACGTCTCCTTATAACTATATAAACCCACCACACGCATGGCTATAATTAGCAAATGCAGACTCTTCTACAGAGCTTATTTATATTAGTCATTAGTTTGTTAGTTTTGTTATCTTGTATTTGATAGTAAGCTATATAAAACAAAAGAAAAATCTTTCGAGTATAAATCAAATTTATTTGCTCTTTAAAAATTTATTTATTCTTTAGCCGTGTTTTTTAAATCTTATTCCAAGTCCACTCTTACGGAAATTTTTCAATGATATAATTTTACATAATCAATTTGAAAAATATAAAATATTAGCGTTTTACTACTGTTTAATCAAATAATCGTTTCGATATACAATGTTATACTTTAAAAGATAACTTTCTCTTAGTCGAAATATATGTTATTAAATGCACACCAATCAAACCACACCAAACAAAATGCAGCGGCAATCATTGTTAAGTTTCAGTAAAATAACTTAATGTTAATAATTGTGGCTTTAAAGAAATTATTACACACGGAATAGATAAGGACAATCGCTGTATGCATTCTCTTTCACACGCGTTGAAAAAAAAAAGACAATGTGCGACAGAGATCAAGCTCTATTCAGCTTAACGATTGTCCTTTTCTACCAATCAACATGCAGCATGTATGTATGTCATGGGCTCGATTAGGAAATATTTAAAAATACAAAATTAGTCTATTTGTTAAATTCGGTATTATATAATTCATTCATTGGATCCTAAATCTAAACTAATAACCCCGCATCTGAGCGCCTTCTCAACCGTTGCGACTGAGAACTTTTACCAAAGAGACATAATTAGGCTGGCCCGTTGGCGCAGTGGGCATTGGCCCAGCCTTCTGCTCCGGGGGTCGTGGGTTCGATTCCCACCTCGAGTGTGGGTGTATTATCCATATGTATGTATTTATATAGTCCCTAGCTACAGCTAGTACATAATACCTAAACATAATTAAGTGTAGTTTCATTAAATTTAATCAAGCTTTTTAATATTTTCTTCAAATAAAAAAATAAAATCATACTAAGCGTGTTCTGTTAATTAGAAGCATTTAAAATTACTTCAACATTTTTAACGAGAAGCATTGAGTTGTTATTCCTAAAGGTTCGTTAAAGAAAAGATTACTTCGCAGAATTATTTTGCGGTTTATATAGCGTGTGGGGGAATCCTTGATATTAAAATATTGCCCTTTGACGTTAAAATAATAACCTTACTGTCATGACAACGGATATTCCTAAAAAGTTTTACTAATTATAGATTTTGTATTTAAGTTCTCGTAGTTAAGTAATAGAGACGAATTTCTTAGCATTTCATGGATTTACCGTGCGGGTGCCGGGTTCATCGCGTTGCAGAGAAAGGAACCATAGCAGTGCCCGGGATTTGTGACCCAGGTGTAGGTTTAAGAGCGCGCTCTTTATAGTGTTCACTAAAACACTCACCTTCACTGGCACTGTTCCCATGCCTAGCCAAATCTGGTATGATAGTGCCGCTATAGATGTCCTTTCTAATAATGAACTTATGATAGTTCTTGGCAAGCCAATGTCTTTTAGTAGGTTGTACTTTAGTAAGTTGTTTGTAGGGAATTTACTCGTATACCCCTTGCTCCTACCTCGCCGCTCTATAAGCTGGTTATATAACAGTTTTTGGTGACCTCATTGGTTAGGTCAAAGTATCTGTTCGTTTTTATCAGATGGTCTTTAGGGATATTGGTCTCCCAAGGTAGTTCTCGCTTTAGTGTCTTATATATTAGCCACATTATCGCGTATATTACCACAATAATTTATACGACCGCCCGCTCTTTATACCGGAGCCAGACATAGTTTAATTTGAATGATCATTTCAATGATCGTGTAGTGTGGCCGAGGACTTTGTGTAGCTGCGCAAAGTTTTATAATACTTCGTAGTCGTCAAGGACAAAAATGTACAAACACTTTGAGCTATGTCTCGCTCCGGCATTAAAAATAACACCGCCTTTTGTATACGTGTTGAATGGCTATTTCTTTTGTGACGTACAAAGACATGTACAAATAAATTATTACAAATAGAACTTTTATTCAATACCTTTATTTATTATTTTATTAAGGTCGGAGATAGCAAATCAAATGGAAAATTCCTTTCAATTGGAAGTCTTTAACCTTTCGAAGGATAGAGTTGAATATAACTAGATTCAGACAAAATTAATTACCAGATAACCTCTTCTTCTTAATATATTTCTACATATTTAATAGACTTCTTTCTGTAACTGAAGATGTCTTGTCTATTACGTTTTTTATTTAACGACATTATGATATTTAAACGACGTTTTGTCCACGGCTTTGGTAGGTACCTACTTAATTTTTCTATCCCTCAAGAATTTCAGTACCCTTACAGAGATTTCGATAAAGAATTAATGGATTTGCAGATGTTTCTCATAACTTTATTTTACTTGAAGGTCTTGAAATCTATATAAATCAAAGCGAAAGATCACCTAAAACGAAATGACGAAAATCGCATAATGATCAAGTCTTAGTAGACATGCGCTAATCTGAATGGATTCTTCAGTAGAGCCAGTGTGTCGGAAATACACGGAGTTCGGATATTAGAAAACTAGGGTTCGATTGGGTCACTCATCTAGCACTCGGATGCGGTAATAGCTACCTAACTCAGCGATCGACTCAAATGCCAGCCACTGATTATTAAGGCTAAGCTACGATCTCCTCAACCCACGCTTGCAAGTAGCCTGAAAGAATACAAACTATGAAGGTTTGAGCTAAAATAAAAAGTCCTATTGGAATTGGGGTACGTATGAGGGCCAAGACTTACATTCCGTCAGATAAACCACAAAAAACCATTTGAACCCCTTTTTCAAAGATGGCGGCCTTGAGACAAGGATTGCATCTTCTATTAAGAGTATTCCGAAATAGCAATAAAGTGAAGAAGATAAGAAGTGAAACAAAATAAACAGAATTTAAAACGATCCAGCGCTTTTCGTGTTTTAGAGAGACTAACGAGCAACGATTGATTTTTATATATGTGGCTAGATAAAAGTTTAATGATTGTGTACAGGCGAACGAGGCACTCGGACGTACGCTGGTGGTGATGCTGTGGCAGCGTTGCGGAGGCTTTGAGCATAATCTGGCACTCGGAGGCGCGGAGATCTGCCTCGACAAGCTGACCCTGCCGCAGCGCACTTACGGCTGGTACCCGCTGTTCCCGGCCACGTCTCTCGCCGCCGACGAGTCGCCCGACTGATCCAGAGAACCGTCGCCGGAGCGCGGCGATGAATACTAGCGCTCCCACGACGGCTCACGTGACTTGTCCCAAAAATATGATATTGCATAATTTGACCCACATGCCGCCCTTGCTACTCGATATACAAAGAATATATTATTAAATTTAAACCGCAGCATAAATCAAAATGAAATCTAACAAAAGCATTTATTTGTCAAATATACAATAAGTCTAAAAAACTAAAACAACACATGCTAACATCTTCTTTAAAAAATAGCCATAAATTGCCGTACAATTCAAGTGAAAGGGTCATTCAGCCAAAAAGTACATCCTTTTTGGCTGAATGATGGCTGATGTCCTCAGCATGACTGCGTTGATTTTCAGGCGTAAACTTGAAACAGTCTAAAAATATGACTCTTCCTCTGTGACATAATATAATTGCAGTTTTAGACGATGTACGACTACGAAATATGCTATTACAGCAGCGCCAGCCCTAATTCTTAGGTCCGTTTGTTGGAACTGAAGAAAAGAAGTCCAAGCTACAATAATTTTCATTTATTACTAGAACAATAAATTTAATAAATGTTAGGACACGCTTATATAGAAGGGTTCCATATCTGATATACGCTAAAGGTATAAAAGTATAAAATTTAAATGTCACATGACTTCAAAAGCTGTCCAATTTCGCTCAAAATATATTTCCTAGTGAGTTTTTTGCACGTCCTATCAAAATAGAAAAACTCAAGTGTTTACATCTAATAGTTTGGAAAACCTGGGGGCGGGAGGACCTTACGGGCAGATAGACGGACGGACGGAGAGAAAAGAAAAACCTAGAAGGGTTCCTTGTAGGACTATGGAAGCCTAGAAAATTAAAGCGGAAGATTAAAGCAAAATTTGATACGCCCTTAAGAGTCAGTAATGTCCTTTTGTCAATGCTCCGGGGTGACATCTTACTGCACTATTCTTCATGTTTTATGAATATGTCTAGATCATACACAATAGAAGATCGATAAATGCTTGAAATAGCCTCCTTTCCTTTCCTTCTTTTTAGAGCAGGCGCTGACTATAATGGACGCTAATGTTATAATTTTCTATACTTTAATTATCAAACTCATTAACTACAAACTAAAAATGATTCATAATCGTTAAATAAGAAGTTGCGTGGTAGAATTTAACCAGTGGAAGAACTGTGTAACTTGTAAATGTCTTAATATTTATTGATCTAAATATAACGATGCAATATTATTAATAGTAGCTCATACGATTACAATTAAAATATTTAAATTAGAACTGTGAAATAAACTACTGTAATGGATGAATCCTCGTTGCACCTGAAACCAAAGTGGATATTTTAAAGTTTTAACTTATGAAATAATTGACAAATGGCAACCAATGGACAAATCTAAGATAATACAATAAGAAAGCTATTACTTTTCCTAAAATAAATTTATTTAAAAAAAAGAATACTCAGTAGGTGTCTCTAAATCGCATGATAATACCAATTATTGTTCGCTTTCTTGTTCCTTGCTGTTTTTTGGAGGCAAAATGTTTAAATATTTACTTTCATATTTCAAAATCATTTATCAGAAAGCTATGTTAAATGACATGATAAGATAGGTTTGTGATACGGGCAGGAAGTTTTGGACCGGTTATTTAACATGGAACGTTTAAAATAAACTCGCATTGGTTACTACTAAGATGGTTAAGAGAATGGTTACTATTGCATAACGGGCTACGTTATTAATCTATAACTTTTAGTTCTCCACAAACTAAATTGGAACCTAACCGTATATTGAAATGTAACAAATGAAATCATATGAAGATACCGTCATACCGGAGTCAGACATAGCTCAAAGTGTTTGTACTTTTGTGTCCTTGAAGTCCACGAAGTACTACAAAACTTTGTACAGTTACGCAAAGTCTCCGAACACACTACATTATCATTGTAATGATCATTCAAATGAAGCTATATTTGGCTCCGGAATAAGTCGATGATGCGACGCGATAGGACTTAGTCGCGGGATTTGAGCTATTTAGTATAAATCGTTGAATAAATAAAGATCGTTAGACCATAATTGATTTAAGGGGATTTACACTTTCCGCAGTATTAAGATTTCCTCTTCGTTGTTTATAGCTTCGATTGACTTCAGCTTATTTCGCAGAAATATTGCTTACTGTATCGTGTTCTCATTAAACTAAATTTACTTTAAAGAAACAAATAGCATTTTTTGCTGCCTCATGCGCGATAGACATGAATTCTTTATCTAGATTTTTATAAATAGACATTCGCCTACGTTTTTATCATCACGTATTTTGAAAAATTGGCACTATTACTGCCAAATTTACCTGTACTCGCATTTCGAACCAAATTTCCAAAAAGGGCTTTGGTTTCGGCGTTTTTTATCATCTTTAAAGTTGATTAAGTCTTTTTATTTTTCCTCAATGAAAGTCTTTAGAAATTAAAATTTACCTTTCCAATGTCATTTGTTTAATTATTCGTTTGCTATTTTATAGTCACCAAATTCAAATTATTCCTAGATATAAACACATTATTAATAAATAGCTATGCCCGCGACTTCGTCTGCGTAAAATTAGGTAAAAAAATAGATGCAATTTTAGCGTGATCCCATATGACCTATAGCCTTCTTTGATAAATGAGCTTTCTAACACTGAAAGAATTTTTCAAATCGGACCAGTAGCTCCTGAGATTAGCGAGTTCAAGCAAACATACAAACTTTTCAGCTTTATATATTAGTATAGATTTATAAAGAAATAAGAATTTTTATTCACATTCACACTACAATACAGATGTTGATAATTTTTCTTATCCCAAACTATGTGATTTCTGTCCAAACAAACGTAAATCTAGCAATACTCTAGTGATAACAGTTCAGCAGACTCGAAATTGCAGTAAAGTAGGTACCCTATGCATTTTATTTGGCTTTACCATATATATTAAGGTTAAAGACACGTGACTGTCTAATTCAAATGGGTCATATCAGTCGTGTATAAATTAGTCGATAGATTTCTTGTACCACGTGATTGAGGATTCAGTGCGTATCTATAATGAAGACCAGACTGAAAGTGCCTCTGTGTCTACGCTGTAGAGACATTTTGCAGATGTCCATGGGCGTCGGTAGGCACTTCGGTGCTTGCTGCCTGCTCGTCTGCCCCCTTGTAACATAAAAAAAACCTTCGCATTGCCTCGCAAGAAACGATTTAAAATTGGCTTACTTCTAAAGCCATGATGTTACATGTTTAATGTGTCTCTTTCCAACTTCAAAAAGAAGGAGGTTCTTAATATGACTGTATCGTTTTTGTATGTATGTTACGCGATTACTCGACCATTTCTGAACTAATTTTGTTGATACTTTTATCTTGGGTACGCCTAACTTCAGAGGTGATCCCATAAAAATTTTTATCGAAATCGGTATAGCGATAATTGAGATATTAACAAAACTAAAAAAAATATCTACGGATATATTTTTATACATCTATGATAATTTTTAGGTGTCTAACACATCAAAATGATTTGTATGTAAGTACAAATTATTTTTAGTTCCTTCAAGACGGTTTTTGTTTTGTTTAAAAATAATTTAGTGTAAAATATAATGAATAACACATTAGGTCCTCGGGTCATACGAAAGACAATTCGGTCAGTCTCGGTCATATTCGATTCACGTCGTTTTTTACACCAAAAATGCATCCTTTCCTCGAGGAAAACTTAAGAATCGACGCCAAGAATATTTTGAATTTTGTATGAAAATAGATGCAGCCGGTTCGGAAAGACCATAGACATAATAACACAAGACAGCGCATTCAACAAAATTTGTGTTCGAATATAAGAAAGAGATACAATGAAAATTACGGTATAGCTGTTTCACTAATCATCTCACAGTGGAACAAAGACAGCAATACCTTATATCGGAGGCTGTCTCTTTCTATAGTAAACACAAAATTTAGACACTGAACTTATTACAGAAAGTAAAAATATATCATATGAAAGCAAACTTGTAAAATTTTAATTGAAAATGGACCTTTTGATTGACGTTTCATGTTCAAATGGGCTTTAAACTAAATTATATAATTTACATTATAGTCATACGACAATATTCGTCATTGTTCTTAAAGTTACTAGTTTACTAGCAAGAAAATTTCAAGTTTCTACGTCTAATAGATTAGAAATGCCTGGGGCGGGGGGAGAGGTCACCTTCCAAAAAAAACTCTGAAGGCTAATTACTCAAAAATGGTAAGCATAACGAAAAAGCTGTGTAAGAAACCTCTCCTTTATTTTAAAAGAGTTTTTCAATGATACCCCACACGATGGACTTGAATTTAAAAAAAAACAGCTCGACATCAAATGTATGGGAGCCACCCCTAAAACGTAAAATATTTATTATTTTGGTATGCCAAAAATAAAGTCTGTATGCAACATATAACTTTTTCAAATTTCATGCATTTACGTTCATAAATGCAGAACTTAGAGGAGACAGATGGACTGACCGCAACTATAAGTGTTCCTTAAAGTACTACGGAACCCTAAAAAGTATTTGAGCCGCACTGTCTACTATTACTATGTATATGGCAAAGATGGATGATATATCCGACACTACCCTCACGTCGCTTGCTTATAAAATATGTAGAAGGTATTTTCACTTCCAATTTATGCTCGCTTAGTACTTACAGCGTGAAGATTCATTCAGATGTTCGGAATGTTTAATCCGGTTGTCCTCAACATGTCATTGACTACATAAATTGTTTATAATACCGGATCCATACATAGCTCAAAGTATTTGTACATTTTTGCCCTTGAAGTCTACAAAGTTCCACAAATTTTGTGCTGTGAAAAATAAATAAATAATTATTAATAATATTAAAAAGTAAGTTTGTTTATTATATAATTTAAATAAATTAATATCGCAAATCATCAGCAATTATAGTACGTGTAATGCGATAACAGCTCTCCCAATTCGCCGCAAATTAGCACAAACTGTTATTCCCAAACGTCACCAATAACAAACCTTGAACAGAGATGTAACATGAGACTATAGTAATGATGAAGCAATTTGAAATCTTATGCACTTCATTTTGAGCCCAAATTTGAACGTATGCTACGCTAATAAATACATATGTCATCGTTTTACCGTCATGCATTTAAATCACTGATTGAAGTTATTAATTGAATTCGCAATGTTATAAATTGTACATATATAGGTCATAAAATTCAAAGAATCATTTGTATTCGTATTCATATATCATGAAAATAGCGAAGCAATATACACGTCCTTAACCAAACTATCCGTGTTTCTCATGTAAGCTTTGGAAAGGGTACCTTTATTTAACACAATTTTTAGAATAGGAATTCAAGGAAGGTAAATATCATAAAGGTACACCGAGCATTATTTTTATTGCAACATTGTTATACTTTATTTGTAAAAATTAAAAAAAAAAAACCGATAAAAATAAGAAGTTCAATGTGTAGGAAGCAGGTATTGATTCGATCGAAGTCAAACAATTTATACGCATCAAAAACAGTGTAAAAATTCTTCAAAGATTGATGCAGAAAAATCAACCATACATGTGTAGTCCCACTGTGAATAGATTGCTCGTAGAACAAAGGTCCATTGGTATTAGACGGATAGTCGATAACAATTTGTTCGAATCAATAACAGTGCAAAAGTTATTCAAAGCTTGATACAGAAAAATCCACCATTCAGGTGCAGTCTCACTGTAAATAGGTTGCTTGTAGAACAAAGGTCCTGTGGAATTAGAAAGTCGATAACAATTTGTTCGAATCAATAACAGTGCAAAAGTTATTCAAAGGTTAATATATAAAAATCCACCATTAGCTAGATGAAACAACAATAGATGTATTGGCCTATTATTATTTACATGGGTAGGCTCGCTGTGGGCAGAATTCTCTAATATTTAACGAAGAACAAAGGTCCATAGTGGTGTAACGCGGTGTGAATAGGATGACATTTACTGATACTAAAGCTACACTAGCGGCGGTAACTATCGGTAAACTATCCCACATTTCATTGTCTATATGACCTCGATCATATCACATGCTAGCGTAAAAATGTTACATCGATGCAAAAATGTTCTTACTTTTTTTTTGAAATAATTAAACTAGTTACCGTAATCTATTTCATTGTAAAGGATTGACTACTCGATATTAATAATAACAGAACCATAGATGATGCAGAAAGTAACTGAGAAACTATCAGAGGATATCAACTAGAACACGAGAGAAGGAATCTTGTTTAACATGCTATAAATAGACGTAGTATGGAATCATTTTCTTTCAGATTATATTAAAACTTTTGTTTGTTTCTTGGTAGTATCTGATTTCACTGTAAATGAAATTGGAGTGTTCGACGAATTGTAAAGTGGCTTAGACGGTTTCATAAAATTGCTGAAAAAAGTACATGGACATGGAAAGTTTTTCTTTTAGATAAAAAAAATCGGTAATAGTTTTTTCCGAAGATTGTACCCATATTTTATTTGGTTGCGACAATATTTTTCTTAGTTTGTCTTCGCTTGGGCGCGATATTTTTTTTAATTAGCCTCTATTGTGTCACTGTCGGGTAAAGGTCTCCCCCAGTTTCCTTGCCCATCCGCGAGTTAACACCACAATAGCAATTTGAAATAAATTGCAAACCAAAAGGCTAGCAGATGCGTTGCCGGCCTTTAATGACGAGTTTAGGCCACCGGGAAGAGGAGATATTGTCAAATAACTGCATTTAGGCGTCATTTTTCCAATATGGCGACGCGGCGGAAAGAACATATCCAAATATTTAGAATTGCCAATTTTTGAAACTCTTGGAAAACTTCCTAGATAACCGTTGTCTTTTCGAACCAAATGCAATGATTTGCTTTATACCCAGTAGCGAGCAGTAGAGTGGCCAACTATCTAGACCGTTTTTTATAAGTAGGCGCGGATTCGGTCACGGATGCGAAGTTCTGCGTTGTAAATAAAATCTTGAGACGTTTTCTCTTATTACAAACACTTCAAACGTGTTTCCTCGCTTCGATAATATCAGGACGACATTCATAACCATTCACAACGATACCTCTCGTAAATTGATTCAGACACCTTTTTTCAATGGAGCCGGGCCCCGTCATCCGTGGCATTAGAATTTAATGGGGTTCTTGTAAATTTTTGTAATGGGCTGAGTCGATTCTTATGTACAGTTTTGCAGGCGGTTCACCTAAATGACTACCGACTCCCATGGGCATTTGCACCACCAGGAGCTTTGCAGATGCGTTGCCAGCCTTTAGGGTTTGGGCCATCGGGAACTCACACAATTTGAACGAAACTCGACAACAATACCAACAATTGACGTGACAGTATTGCCGACACTTCACGCCAATCTTTTCTGACAGAGAGTTACTGGTACCCGGACGCGTCGGCCCAATTCGGCTGCAGACTAAAAGGACTGCAAACATAGCGTTACCTCGGGCAAAAAAACTCAGAATTTGGGAAAGTTTTAAAAGGTTAACTAGGCTCAATATTAAAATGTAACTAGCCATTACTAAAGATTCATTATTCATTATTAACGAGTTGTCTGTAATTCATAAGGTTTCTAATTAGAGGTAGCGCCAAGCTTTTAGTCGCATTGGGTTGACGCGTCCGGGTACCAGTACCTCTTTGTCACATGAGATAGGCGTGAAGTGGCGACGATGCTGTCACGTCAAGTGCTGGTATTCTTGTCACGACTTCCCGGTGTCCTGAACTTGTCATTAAAGGCCTGCAACGCATCTGCTAGCCTCCTGGTCGTGCAAATGTCCATGAGCGTTGGTAGACATTTAGTTGACTGCCTGCACGTTTGCCCCTTGATACATAAAAAAAGGTTCTTAATAATGTCCAGATAACTGTCAGCTAACGTGCTGTTAACTGATATATGGAGTCTCAAATTCAAAGCACACTTATAAAATAACCCATGATAAGCGTACAAACAAACTCTAAATGCCTGTTTGAATGCGGATTGCATTTAACAAACTCTAAGAGTTACAATGCGACCCAGATTTTTAGTCCGAAACATTGGGCATGATATGACTGTTAATGTTTTATTGGGTTAATGGGCTTGGTTATGGGAGGTATGTTGCCAAATTGCATTCTTACGTGTTTATCTAACTGAATTTATCAGTCATTGACACTTCCTAAATTGCGTTAAAATGCTATAAATGTATGAATAACGCTTGAAGTATTCGGATTTGTTATTTATAGATCCGTTTAAATTTCAAGAATAAGCATGACGACAGTAATCAGAAATCACTTAAATTATATATATACCTGATAAAAAAAGATGCGTACAGCTTAATATACGTATTTACTTTTATATTGCGAGCGAGATTAATAGGGATTAACAAAAAACGGAAACTACAGAATACAGCAATCCGCCATGACAGCTAAAACGCCCAGCAGAGCGTATGACGTCACTGTATGTTACAGTGCGTTCCAATAAGAGATCGCAACGTTTTAAAGTGTTCATTCAGATATTCGACATTTGACGACTGCACACGGAAAATTTCAAGTCTCTACGTCTACTAGTTTAGAAATGCTAGGGGGGGGACCACCTTACAGGCAGACAGACGGACGTACAAAGCGAAATTAGAAGGGTTCCTTGTATTACTACAAACGAACTTTTTTACTAAAAAAAAGATAGTTTATGTACTTTTAAGGTTCCGTACCTCTAAAGGAAAAACCCTTTCACTTCGTTAACCGTCTTTCAAGACCCTTCCTTCCTTCCTCAGAAACGCGTCGCGTTATAAAGTTGAAGTTAATATTAAATACAGAGGTCTGTGGTCTTTTGAAACTTTGAAAAATAAACTCTCTAAGTGTACGCATTCAATAGGTATGACCGTTTGTCTCACATTTCCCATATATTTCCAAGGGTAATCAAAATACGTATTGTTAATTCACGTTGAACTAGAACCAAGAAATTTGACAAGAAGCTTAATATCTTGTAGGTCAAGTGAAATGAAAAGGAAATGAAATGAAAGCCTTTTATTCGGATAATAGTTACAATTTTGTTTCTTCAACTACGATTCTCTCATACAAATAACATTTATATAGGAGCAATTATTCGCGTATTTGATGCTTCTTTGTTTTCTGTGAGTCCTCCAACCTATTCCATTCTGGTCTCTCCCTGGCCACTCTGGTTATTTCATGATGTATCTTATACAAATTTACAATGTAAAGGTACTTTTAAAATTCTTGTTTAACTGTAGTGATTAAAGGTAGTTTCTCAGATATAAATCTATAGAAGTATTCGGAAGACATTTGTCCTAAATAGTTTCTGATATTTGTTTCGATAACTCTGAATCAGAGGCCATTCATTTGCGGTCTTACAACATTGTTAAGTTCTAGCGGATAATTCGCGTATACAGAGTTTCATTCTGGATATAGCATTGACTAATGTTTAAGCAATGTTATGTAATATCTAAAAGGATCCGCAAAGCGGACTTACTTCGACCCTATTGTTCTTGGAATTTTGGTTGGTGGAATGGAACTATTGGTTCTTTTATACTCGCCCTTTCCGTAACAGTCAGAGGCCTCAAAAATCTACACGAGCAGATTTATGATCGCATGCTACTTTTTTTATTATAAGCCTGTTGTGTCCCACTGCTGGGCCAAGGTCTCCTTCCCTTCTTGATCCATCTTCCTCTTTCCTGGGCCAATCTCATCAATAACTTCCCCGCAAAGGTATCCAAATCGTCGCGCGACCTCTTCCTCGGCTACTTAAGGGACTTTTTTACAAGGTTAAACGAGCAGACGTTAAGTGACTACCATCACCCATGGCATCTGCGCTGCCAGGAACTCTCACAAACCAATCGAAACGCGTTTATAATACCATCACTTGACGTGACAACATTGCCACCACTTCACGCCGATCTTATGTGAGAAAGAGATACTGGTATCCGGGTACTAGTTCTTTTTGAACGCCTGCATTTCTACTAAGCAAAAGGACTGCAAGCGTGTCGCTACCCCTAATTAGATAAATAAGAAGGAATAAAAGAATAAGGGATGGAGTAAAAAATAAAAAGGTAGATGGAAAGGAAATAAAAATGTCCAAAAGCGTGTCAAGACACGCGTACATAGAAGGGTCTCGTGTCTGATACGCTATAAACATATTTGTTAAATAACTTCAAAAGTCATTGTCCGATTTCGTTCAGAATAAGTTTCTTAACGAGTTTTTAGCATGTTCTATCAACATGGAAAATTTCAAGTCTAATAGTTTGGAAGTGCTGGGGGGGGGGGGGGGAGGAGGGAAGAACCCACGGCATACACCCCGCCACCTGGTATCTCGAGAACCAGTCTGTTTTTGAATTTAACAACGAGAGATGCCAATACTGTAATATCACAACTCTTAGTTTCATAATTATATGCAAGATGGCGTTGATTCTCACACATACTACACGTAGTATCTCAGATAATCTGTTATAATAAGGACTCGGTACTTTAGTGAATTTTAATGAGCCGTTTCAATTGTTAAATTACAATCTTTTGCCAATTTTTACTTTCTAGTAGAGAAAAAGCAATTACTTTAAAATATAAAACTGTTATAATTTAATTACTTTAACGATAATGAAAAATATTTTTCATTTGTCTCTGGGACAGACGGTCGCAGATCTCTTTAGACTTGTCATTTTCATTTCAATACAATGGATATAAAGGCATATTCTTATTACTTCTTATATGACTCTCTTCTTTTTATATGTCCTTGAATAACTACGCATAACTTATCCTATCTCTATATTACGCAAGTTTACAATATTTTACTATAATATCTTCTTCGAACTAACGTAAACTAGTACCAGAGTCCGCTTAAATTAAAAAGGGAGGTGGCTGTGGGGAGTGTTAAGATGACCGACAACCGACGTCATTACTGGAACCCTTCAACCTCATTACTAATATCACACGGTGACATTAATCGGGACAAACAGTTTTACGTGCCTTCCGAAACACGGAGGAGATCGGATGTATCACCAGCCGTGGAAAGAGCTCACGCATATATCACTAGCCGAGGAAAGAACTGCTAAGCCTAATGGGCAAATCCAATGCCGAATATTGTTTAAACTACGATGTTCTATACGTATCTTTATCTATGTATAAAAACATACTTCTTCTTCGTAGCTTTATCCCGGTCTAGTACTAGGGTCTGCTTAGATTGCAGGAGTTGTCACGCGTAATGAGATTTGGAAATAACTGAGCTGCGCTATACTTCTGCTGCAACGAATCCCAAGTTTTTCTGAGACATCACGTGAAATTGGACGAGCTGCGAAATGATACCATCTCTAATATATTGTAAAACTTTCACAATTTCTCTCATTATTTGTGGTGTTTGTTGGAAAACAAATTTTTGTGTAGAAAAGTTATTGATTCCTGCCTTGTAGCCCCTAATTTTTAGATATTATTTTTTTCTTCCCAGCGTTATTCCGGCCTAATACCAGAGTCCTCTTAGATTGCAAAGGATTTGACTGTGGGGCGAGTTAAGATGACCGACGGCCATCAGACGTCATCCTCGGAACAGTCACGATTTCTTCAACGTTCAATGACATTAATCGGGAACAACTATTTACATGCCTGCCGAAACACGTACATCGGTCGGATATTTGATAAAAAACCGCTAAACCTAGCTATCGACTCAAATGCCGACCACTAATGAGGTTCCCTACCAGAAAAGTTAATAATTTCAATCTACCTATATCAAAACTAACATTGCATAGTGAGAGCTCATATGTCGAATCAATTAAAATTTACAATCACCTGCCAGAACACACACAACACAAAATTAATGATAATTAATGACATGAATATGTTTCTTCGAGAAATAAAAAATATTGAATTGAAAATTCCTTTTTTTTTTATATTACAAGGGGCAAACGAGCAGGCGGTACTCTTGAGTGACTACCGACGCCCATGGACAATTGCAACACCAGAGGATCGCAGACGCGTTGCCGGCCTTTGAGAAATGAGTATTTTTTTTACTTGAAGGTCCCTAAGTCGTATCCGTTCGGAAATACGGACGCTGGTAATTGATTCCACCTTAAAAGTGTTAGCAATAAGGACTACAGGTGCTATCCCAGTCCCCCCAATATTCAAGATGGCCACCTGCCCTAGCTGGATGCGTATAGCCGAAGATCGGGCTAGGTGGCGCGCCATGGGAGAGTCCTACATCCAGCAGTGGATTGCCGCAGGCTGATGATGAACCAATACTTATGTCATCACATATGCTAATATGAGGAAAGAACTGCCAGGATAAAGAGCAGTTTTTATACATTACAAGAGTAGGTATCTTAATTCTTTAATCTTTCTAATAGGTTCATTAAACTGGTAAAAATTTCTAAACATACATATATCTATATATATATATATATATATATATAAGTATAACAGTGAAAGGTCACATTTCACGAAATCTCGAAAACCGCGGAACGTACGAAGATTAAATATGGCAAGGAGGTAGTTTATATGTAGATTAAGGAGGTCTAAGGCTCTCGCAAGTTTAACTTTATTAGACAGCTTGTAAATTATAAACATTGTATTGTAACCTACATTAAATGTACTTACAGAGCTTGCTTATTTATTTAACCGCAGTTTATAATCTGTTAAACTATGCAAATAAAAAAAACCTTAATGACTTTTATTAAACCATACCTTAAAATTTTGCTGTTGATTGTCGTATAGATCGAACTTCGAAATGGCTTATTCGGTTTTAAAGCAAAGTTGAAAAGGATATTTAAACTAGAAGTTTATTACACTATGTGGGCGAAGCTGATGTCATAATACATTCAGTTGATTTAATGACTCAATTCCAATATAATATTTTTTACTTTTTGTCGTATTTGTGGGAGCTTGCAATATGTAAAAGGAAGCCAGGTTAAATTAAAATTTTACTAGTTTATTATGGTATTTCGGTTTATAGATACCTCAAGTGATGCTGTCGCTTGGCGGTAATTGAGTTACAACAAGCTAATCTAGTTTGGTGGTGTACATAGAGTTACCTCTAATTCACCTCTAGACGATATTGTTGACATTCATCATCTTTAAAGTATATACAATATTTACGTTGGAGACGTACCTATCATTGAATCGTAGGACGCTTATCTGGCCTGGGTATTTATAATATACTTTTTCTCATGACATTGCCGCCTAAAGATTTATCTGCATTTACCAAAATGCTTGTAGATGTGGCATCAGACGTTATTAAAAACATCAATTTCCCATCTGGGATCACAGTAGTGATCACTACGACGAGGCAAGCGAAGCGCGAGGACACTTCCTATCTTTTCTCGAAACGCTTAATAGTTTTTTTCGTTTTAAACTTTATGAATTGGGATTTGGATTATACCAGATACTAGTAGTGAACTTATTAAGCGTATCTGTTACATTACTACAAGAAATAGTGTATAACTGAAAAGTAATTACCAGATAAAAAATTTAGCCAAGCCACAAATATTGACTACGTTGTAGTCAGTAAAGTTAAGACGTGTAGAGTAAGGGCATGTAGAATTAGAGAAGTAGCTGTAAAAAAGAATTAGTCAGTAACGTTTTCGTTTTAAGAGTGACATATTATGGTCTCGTCGTGGCAACATTTTACATGAAATTTTTTTTTGTGGGATGATTTTTTCCCAAACTTGGTAGCCACTTTAATCGCGTCGGTGAAGTGCCCTCTTGTACCCACCCACCCTTTCTATGGAAAACGTGCTTCATCAAGCCGCAATCAGCAATATCAGCTGCTGATCTATATCGCACTTAACCGGACAAGATGGTATTGTTTGATTAGTGACGATAGTCGAGCGTTAAGAGGTTAAGGGCACCTTGTAAGTTCAAGAGTATATTTTTCAGATATTTTTATATACATATACGCATTTTAAGAGCACGGTATAATAATTTACAAATGATTAATATTTTCGTGTCTTTAGACATATTATAATTTTTTTACTTAAATTGATCCATGATCATCCAAATTGATCCATGGTTAAGGTTAAACAAAATTTTGTTAATAAATATTATTTAAAACGAATAGCCATAATATAATACAGGAAAAGATTTGTACAAAATGCAAAATCAAAAAATGTTTATTCAATATTGAAGAACGAAACTAATTTGTATCGTTAATTAGTATACAGTAGTATATTAATATACTAGAGTGCCGCCGTTAGACATTAACTCAAGAATCCAGGGCCAGTTTTTTCTCAACGATTTATCGTGTGTAGCGGCTATATGTAATGCCGGGGCAAAACGTAGCCCAAAGTTCTTGAACATTTTTTTCCTTGAAGACTACACAGTTCTACAACACATGGCACAGCTACAAAAAGTCCGCGGCCACACTACATGATCGTTGAAATGAAGCTATGTCTGGCTCCGATACATAAGGCAAAATTTTGAGCACATCTCATTTATATTTAATGTTACCTGTGCGCTATATTATAACTCCAACATTTGTACACTTTTTGTCAAGAAGACTGAACACTTATTTGCCCTGCCAACCACACTTGCACTGTTGCCAATTTAGTATATTTTATAACAGATTGAGCATATTTTCATGTAATTAAATGACGCTTTACTAGACCCTAAAGAATGTTGTTGATTTAAATTGAGAGAATCCTGTTAGGTGATATACATTTATTATATTTTTGGCAAAATTCTAATTACTGTTTAGTATATTTTAAAGGCTCATTTAAAATATCATGATGATGATGATGATGATATTTTAAATGAGCCTTGCTAGCAACATTGCACACTTACATCGCATTAAACAACTAGCTTTTTCTTGCGACTTCCTCCGCGTAGGTTTTTATTTTATTTTATTTTTATTTTTTATACAAATATTCAACCCTAATTTTATCCCCTTTACAATTTCCAGAATAGTCGGAATATATAATCGTACTTATTTAGCAAATCTATACATATAAATTAAATTAGAGTCTGTTTCAAATATAAGTAAAATATATAATGATTATTTTTTCATTAGTTGCGTATGATTATTTATACGCTACCTACACAAAAACGCATATTAAGAAAATTTTGTCTGTCTGCTTAGTGTAATCTCCAAGGTGGCTGGACCGATTTCGACGAGTCTTTAACTGGCAGTATATGTTAAGGAATAACTTTATTTTTAGAAAAATAATAAGGTTTCCCCACAAAAAAAAACGAAAACCCTCAAATTTTATCAAAACAACTGAAATCAGGCGGAAGCGATGTAAAGTTAGTATAATGTAAAATAAGTATGAGAAAGAAATAAAGTCGATAAATATCGATAAAGTCGATAGAGGTCGGTAAACGGCGAGTTCCGTCGATAAAAATCGGTAAATGCCGATAAAGTGAAAAACGGCGATAAAAGTTGCTAAATATCGACAAGACGGTATAAGTCGATAAAAGTAGGTAAAATCGATAAATAGTTTAAGATCGATAGGCATCGATAAAAGTAGGTAAGTCCATATAGGTAGATAAATGTCGTTTAATAGTTGATAGCTGTGACCCTGTCTTCGATTCGAGTCCCGCCTGCGTTATCTATATGTATATATTTCCAAAAAAATATTTGTGTATGACAGGCGTCCGTGTGTAATATAGTCTTATGTATTTATTTAGCTATCCTCATTAAATTAAAAAATTATATCTTCCACTCAATTTCCGTTTGCACCTCGCCCGATGCCATTTTAAATCTTTACTTCGATTAAATATTAAAAAAATTCATTATGTAACCTTTAATTGAAAGAATTAAACTCGAGGATATTGTTCAGAAATCACAAAATTTAATAAAGCACCCTAAGTAAGGCGTCCATTAATCATCAGTGTGCGGCAGCGGATACTGTGTTAATCCCTATGAGATGACAATATCAATTTTACCTAACTAAACACACTTAGGGCTGTTCAGCACAGAAAGGTATTTGTTGGCCTGTTTTACACAATTTTTTTTTTGTAGAAATATATACATGTATATAATACACCCAGACTCGAGGCGGGAATCGAATCCACGACCCCCCCGGAGCAGAAGTTAGGGTCAGTGCCCACTGCGCCAACGAGCCAGTCAAATGTGTCAATAATAACATGGAATTCGGAGTATATACCGGACAAACACGGAGTATAGCGGGGGACAAAAGTCAGAAATCACGTCAACGCTTCAAGAACAATTAATATAAACCAGTACCCAAGGAACACCGTCAATTACGTACGCAGCACAGAATTGACCTTTGTGAACCGCTTTTCGTGTCAACGTTGCGTGGTCAAATCCGTTAAGCATGTGACGTAATAAATTTTTAAGACATCCAGAACACGTATATTCACCGAAATAAATTTGCCCTGGTTCCTGAGTACCGTTTTTAAGATTCCGCAGTCAAAAATTTTAAACACAAACAAACGGAAAACGAAATTGTTAAAAATGTATATTTCGATATATATACGGGTATTATAGGGTCGTCGCGACACTACCACCGAACAGATTAGTTTTATTATTTTGTATATAAGTAAGTAATAAAAAGTGACAATTTGTCAAGACACGCTTATATAAAAGGATTCCGTACTCGATTCGCGATAAAGGTACTTGTTAAATAGCGTCTAAAGTTGTTATCCGATTTCGCTCAAAATAATTTTCCTAATGAGTTTCTACGTCTAATAGTTTGGAAATCTTGTGGGGGGGGGGGGATCTTACGTGCGGACAGACGGATGGGTGGACAGAGCGAAACTAGAAGGGTTCCTTTTAGCACTACGAAACCCGAAAAGTGATCACAAAAAATAAAAACAACATATTTCCTCTCTATCATTTCGAATCATACTTGTAATAATATAGTGCAATGAGAAAATTATTACTGCATGAAGAAACTATTCATTCCAGTCTCAAAACGGTCTTTATATGTGACAGGTTACTATTAAAATAACCAGATAAAATACCGATGGCGAAGCGGTTATTAATTGTAAAGAACCAATCCTCCCCCTGTCTACACTACCTTTACAAACCTTAAATCAGAGTAACAGCCTCTTTCAACATCTACAAGTGAAATCTCAAATATATCTTCACTTAACACTTGACAAACGATGAGTATCACGCAATTACTCAACGAGTGAAGAGTAGCAGAATTAAAATTTGGAAAATATAGCGTATATATAGAACAGAAAAACGAAAACAAATTAGTAATTTTCATAAAAAATATATAAGTATTTATGTCGTATAAGAATATTTCATTTGTACAGGAAAATGCGCTAGATAATAGAATTTAATTAATACGAGCGGATCCAACAGATGTTGTCTTGCCCGAACGTTGGGTTTATTAATATTTACTTCATTCTGTTAACCTATAATATTATTGCCGTCTCCGTTCCCGTTCCCAGTCCTGTTCCCGTTCCCATCACCGTACCTGTTCCTGTAACCGTTCCCATTCCATTAGAAATAATTAAATATGATGGTTAAGTAGTCTTAAATTTTATAATTAACCGTCCATTTTTCTTAATTCCTCATCCAAACGAGAGTTAAAAAAGGCGTTGCATCTTGACGTCGGCGATTTTTTAGCGTAGTTGGTATAAAAATATAAATTGATCAGTTGATTTGCACACGTCCCAGTAACACTTTCATTCAAATGTTTAGAGTGTGTCATTTAAAGATATTTAATTGTAGAGGGCATAGAATTAGGCCCAATTCAAATCAACTATCTCTGATCTGTAGTGGTACACACCTTTACGTTAATAAGACGTTCTAATCCAAATACCTTTGGCAAATATTGGTCAGTTAGTTAATTTGCATATGTCGCAGTCAAACAATTTAGTTGATGTGTGCAGTCCAATGTGATCTAAATCAGCAATGACTGAATTGGCAACGTGACATGAATCGATACTCAAATTGCATTTGCTCTGGGCGTAGTTACCATATCCTCCTGTTAACTGTGACACAGCTGATGTTGATTAGTTTTGTACAGTATCGTTCTTGGTATCTATATAACAGTATATCATGTTATATACTGAACATAATTTAAATTATGATCAGTATATAACATTAATTAATTCTTGGTGTTAAATTTATTTGTTTCTTTGTTTATTTTTGTACAAAATTTATATTTCAGCTTCCCCTTGTTCAATATTAAAACAATTTTTTGTTGTTCCCATAATTTATAAGAATTTTTGGGTACCATATATTATTTTATTCGAGAAATATTCTTGTACTCTCTTTCACTCCGCTCTCCGCAACCCGCATTTTTATCTTATTGGTAAGTTACGGAACTAATCTTCTGTAAAATTAAGCTGGTCCGGTGATGCGGACTAGTGGTGGGCCATAAATTTTTATTTTTAATGTCGTTAAAGGTAAAATCTATTAAGGTATTTTCTTCATCTTAATAAAGGAGTAGTATCATTAATATTAGGCTTAGTTGAAATTATTTTTAATGTTATTTCAATAAAAAAAAATAAAGAAAGAAATATTTTTTCAAGGATAGGGAAGCAACACAATGTAGGCAGCGCGCAAAAGACAGTAAGACAGTAACTGAAATATTAGGCCAAACAATAAGTGCTAATTAAATATCTTTTAACCTCAAATAGTTTTTGAGACATAAGCAAAGAACGAAAACATTTTTTTTTGTTTCAGTTAATTGTTTATAATTTTTGCGAGTTAATCTTCAATTAGTTTTAAACCCATTTAGATGCGTCTCCGAAGAAAATGACACATCAACCTTATTTTTGGAGAAGGTCAAAACGGCGACTAAAATTCCAACTAAAAAGCACTTCTTGACTAGGCTATATGTCTGTATAGATGCCCTTTGCAGAACTCGTATTAGACACACAAATACAGACGAGTGTGAAAAGCGTGAGTGTAAAGGATCCCTTCCTAATACAACACCAATTTCCTTTTACTACGTTCAATTTTAGTGCAGTAATTGATATGGTGTGGGCGAGAAATAGGTGGAAATGGCCTCGACCCTAACACATAATAGACAGTCCAATGATAGTTTCCTTATCCCTGTCTAGATTTACGTCTCATATAATTTATTGTTCTCTTAATAGATTGCCCATCAATCTTTGATTTTTAGCTGATGAATAAAGTTGAAATCTTAACGAATTTAAGCCATCTTAACGTTGAAAGGCAATCAAAAGAAAATTAAATATGTGTACAGACAAAATGGGTAAGGTAACAGAGAAAGCTAAGTTAAATCCTCTTCTTCCTAGCGTTATCTCGGTTAAATACCAGGGTCCGCTTAGATTAGAGAGGATGTGGCTGTGGGGCCAGTTAAGATAACCGACTGCCATCTGACGTCATCCTCGGAACCCTCACGATCTTTACAACCTTACGACTAATATCACAAAGTGACATTAATCGGGTCCCACTGTTTTACGTGCCTTCCGAAATAATGCCTGTGTTATAGGTAACAGACGCCTGTTATACACAAATATTTTTTTTAGAAATATATAAATACATACATATGAATAATACACCCAGACTCGGGGTGGGAATCGAACCCACGACCCCTGGAGCAGAAGGCAGGGTCACTGCCCACTGCGCCAATGGGCCAGCCATATAAAAATGGCCAAAGCGTGTTAAAACACGATTATATAATTCCGTATTTTATAAGCTGAAACCATATTTACGTCCGATTTCGTTCAAAATAAATTTACTAACGAGTTTTTAGCATGTTCTATCAACATGGAAAATTTCAAGTCTCTATGTCTAGTAGTTTGGAAATGCTAGGGGTGGCCACCTTACCGGCAGACAGATGGACGGCCGGACAAAGCGAAATTATAAGGGATCCTTGTAGTACTACGGAACCCTAAAAAGCGAAAGGTCAACTAACAAGGAATCTCAAAAGCCGGACGTCCAACGATGAAATCTGGCAAGGAGGTATTCTCTAGTTAGTAAAAATCCGCTAAGGGATTTTTCGTCAGAACCAGATTAAGGTCTAATCATCATCATCAGCCAATGTTCGTCCACTGCTGGACATAGGCCTCTCCTAAAGTGCGCCATTTTTCCCCGTCTTTTTTCATTAAAGTCTAAGGGATCCCACTTTACTCGAAGTCGCGGGAAATAGCTCGTAACTGCATATAAATAGAGTAAGAGACTAGTTTAAAAGTAGGCAAAACTGATTGAAATTGGGCTGTTGTTAAAATATTAGGACTGTTCTGTTCCACAATATTAGGTGACCGTGAAATAATCCAATTAAAAAATATATATATTTATAGAAAAAAGGGGTTGCCGTGTTTAAAGTTTATAAAACTATGGACTAATTCATAATTATCAAATGTCACTTTGTATATTTGCTCTAATGCCGGAGCCAGACATAGCACAAAGTGTTTGTACATTTTTGTCCTTGAACTCCACAAAGTTCTAAAAGACTTTGTGCATTTACACAAAGTACCCGGCCACACTACGTGATGATTCAAATGAAGCTACATATGTCTGGCTCTGGCATAATAATTTAGTGTGTGTTATGCCGGAGTCAGACTGTGAGTATATGTTAAAAAAGGTATAGAATCTTTAATGTCCTTGGGTTTGGGGCTTAATTCGCAGACTTCTATTGAAATCTAGGTATCAATAACCACGGGACTAACGTAGTTTTTCAAACAGTGAAATACCCCTTTAATCAGAGTAAAGCTTCATTAAAATAACGAGCACTCTGTTATATTCAGGCCAAGTTAAAATTATGCCAACTTGACCTATCCACTACAATGAATACATTGTATTGAGTACAATACAATTTATTGGTCCGTAATTAAATAGACTTTTTTTAATTTTATATACTGTATTACCGTTGATGTGAAATGGCAAAGGTCTAGTTAGAAAAGTTATTGCTCCATGTTTTACTTTTAAATATTTTAAATAATAATTTTATCTAAGTTATGAATAGACTTTTTTTAGCTTGAAATCTTGTGTTAGAAGTAGGTTCGACAACATCCACTTTCATGGGAGTTTAAACTGGGAATTAATGGGATGTTTTTGTTTTTTTTTTAAGATTATTAGGACTACTTTTTAGGTGTCTAATATTCCCCTTTCCCCTCCTACTAAGCTTGTATTAGGAGTGGGTGCGACAATACCCCAACGGTGATGGGGTATGAACCGGGTACCTTGCGGATTTCAGTCCATGCCTTATATCGTTGAGGTATGTGCCTTCTCGACAAATGTCTCGTCATCATTGATATATAGATAATAAAACAATATTCCCCCTGGTGTTTCAGTTGTCCATGAGCGTCGGTAGTCACTTAAGAGTACCGCCTGCTCGTTTGCCTCTTGTTACATAAAAAAAAATCAAATGTGACAAACAAAATGCACTACATATAATTTTTCACACTTATAGATCAAACAACGTTATTGCTACCTCGAATGTCGGCCCGGACAAAATAGATTGCATGCCAACATCCTTTACGTTATATTTCTCAATTAAAACAACTTCAGATCGCACACATTCCATCATAAGATATTGTACATCATCAATATTGTTGCAATTTAAACAATTTGCCGAATTAGTTAAATGTTTTCCGTCTATATTTAGTACTATAAATGTATAAAATTATGTGTATCTGAGTGAAAGAACTTAATAAGAGTAAATTAAATATGTATTCCCACAGATACGTTGGCTTTATTGAAGGTACATCACCAATATTCCTAATCCGAGACCCTGAAATCATCAAGAATATTACTGTAAAGGATTTTGAACACTTCGTAGACCATAAGCAGTTCTTCACTGAGGAAGTAGAACCTCTCTTTGGAGGCAGTCTGATTATGATGAAAGGTATATAATACCATAATTTTATAATCTACAAAGAGTGAGTACTAGAGTAGAATTGCATAGTTGTTTTTTAATGTAAGTGTTAAAAGTAAAGGTCACGCAGCCGGTCACCTATACGTTGGATGGACCTTATTAAAACTTCGACACAAACCTCCATAGTTCGGAGTTTCTGAGACGCTGCAGACCGAAATAAGTGGACGCGCATTTCAGGTACTGTTTTAGCCAAAGAAAATTCAAAATTATCAACCACGATGAGAAGTGAGCGCGTATTATATTTTACTTTACTAGAGTTGAACCATATATGTAATGAAATATAAAAACATGTTTTTTATGTATTATAGGTGAAAAATGGCATGATATGCGAACAACTCTAAGCCCAGCTTTCACCGGTTCCAAGATGCGTCGGATGATGCCATTCATGACAGAAATCAGCGCAAACGTTATGGAATATCTAAAAGGTAAGGTAGTAACTATATTTACGAGGTAGCTCTTACGCAATTTACGAGAGACTTATTTACAACACTTAAAGGGGTCCAAGGGGCCGCAGCAACCCCCTCACAATTCCGCCCCCCCCCCCCCTCCCTCCCATAGATAAAGACTATGATAAAGAGAAAAATAATAATGCTGATTGGGCTATTCATATTACTCAATCCAAACACAAATGCAGGCATAGGAAACCAGCGGGTTTTCTAAGAGTCATATTTTGTTAACTAGCTAATGTTGCACGAAGACTTCTCTGCTATTGCCAATATCTTTATAAAGGCAATAACCAAAAAAAAAAAAATACTTCGTATTGTAAACCTTTTGTTTTTGTAAAGGTTTAGGCTGAAAACTGGTAATCTCCTCTACATTGCAAGTCGCCATCGGCAGCGCTCTATTTAGATCGCAGTCCTATGCCCCAAGGTTGGCTCTTTTACTTCAATAAGAACTAAGAACATTTTATAAATAGACAATCAATAAGATATATATTGAATAAGAACTTAAGTTGAGCAAAAACGAATAACTAGGTTAAACATACAGCGCCAAAAATATAATAGCGAGTTCATCGGCAAACAAGTTCGCATAGTTCAGCTAAAGGAGCTGTTATCAGAGTAAATTAGAGGTAGCGCCATTCTTGTAGCCGAATTGGGCCGGCGCTTCCGGGAACTAGTACCTCTTTCTCACATAAGATCGGTGTGAATTAGCGGCAATACTGTCGCGTCAAGAGATGGTATCGTTGTCGCGTTTCGTTCGGCCTCACGACTTCACATATGACCTCATATAATCCCAATCGTGCATATTATTAGTATATTATGCACGATTGGGATTATGTGAGGAATAAAAAGCTAGGAAAAGAGGGAAGAATAATTATAATAAAGGACACATTTTGAACGAGCGCAAAACCGAAACCGGATACGAATCGAGGAGAAAAAACTAAAGAAAATAAATTAATATAAGAAAACTAGGAAACCTGTCAGTACATCGTAGAAATTATTAAAACAGTATTTGCATATTTATATAAAAGAGTCCCGATTGGGAACAAATATAATACCAGTAAACCAATTATAATTCATAATTCGTCAAAGTAGATAAAAAAAATATTTTACGATTATTATTTTTGTTTCTGGTCTACGCGTAGCTTTAAGTTAGTTTCCATTCCACTGAAGTAAATTTCGCCTCGCCCGATCACACTTTTCGTAACGCTTCCGTCAGGCATTGTCCAGCTTACTCCCCGAGTCAATAGTTTGGAGGCCCCTACACTATGTATTTAACAATGTGATTAGAACTGAAAATAGACAATTTATTATTATATAAAGTATTCAACCAGAACCACCAAATCCATAAAAAAATTTCGATAATAACTCGAAATAAGAAAGAAAGAAAGAAACATTTATTTGATACATCACACTGTACTAATAACATTATAATTTATTTAACATGTCACTTCAGCCGATCATAAAGAGGTACTGGTACCCAGACACGCCTTAACAATTCGGCTGTATACCAAAAAAGTATTAAACCAGCACTTATAAATATAAAAAAATTATATATACAGGATTATGACACACGGAAGTCTGTTCCTAAGGTAGACAATTGAATGCCTGCGTCAGATAACAGGCGCCTGATATACACAAATATTCTTTTAGTACATACATATAGATAATACACCCAGACTTGAGGTGGGAACTGAACCCACGATCCCTGGAGCGGAAGGCGGGGTACTGCCCACTGCGCCAACGGGCAGTGGGCAGTCTATGATAGCTCATAGAAATGAGCTAACAAAGTATAGTTCATTTCTTTCTTATAGAAAAGAACTACACTTTGCAAAATATACAGTTTAAGTTTAACTTTTTGTTTGGCATGCTGCCATTCTGTTTGATATAAATAAATAAATTAACATAAAAGTAGACGATTAAGATAGACGTGATATTTAAACTATCATCAAATCGACTAAGAATGTAAAATCAAAATTTGTAAAAACAGTTTTCTGTTTTTACAAATTTTGAAGTTTGAATTTTGTAGTCGTCAACAGAACTTTCTAAAGATTTAGAACACGCAATAAAACTAAATTAACGGTTCCTCTTACCTCACGTGCTTCTTTTTGTTCCCAGGAGCGTGGGCTGAAGTCTTCGGGATAAAAGTGTGCGATAATCTCCTCCACTGTTGAATGCTTTAATTCGACCATTTTCATGAAAGCACGGAATCCAACTTTAGCAGCAATTGTGTCTTCACTGTGAGTTGTTTCCTCCGTAAGTACTTCAGTAATAAGCGTGCCATGACCTTGCCTTTCCACTAATTGTACTAATGCTGACTGAGATTGTGGCAACCTAAGTGCGGGGAAGAACTGCGAGTCATATAAAGTGTCTATTTGCTCTGTTGTATAGCCACTTCTTAACATGTAACCAATTTTGGCCAACTCTCTTAATGGCGATTCACCTGGTCCAAATTCCTTAGCATTAATAACTTCGAGTAGTTCATTCACCTCCGCCACCATACGTGACTCTTCATTCACCAATTTGACCTCTCCCTCCTTTTTATCTAAAATAATTTTATCAAACGTTTGTGCAATTTCATCGTCTTGATGCTGGGTTGAAATTTGATGTGTTTTTGGAGTGATCAGAGGTTTCGACTTTTGCGTAACTTCTTCTACGATTACTTTCTCATCACGGACCTCAGTATCCGTTACTTCCTTATGCAGGATTTCGTCAACTTTAACTATACTGATCTGTTTTTCCGCTACAACGTCTTCCTTTAATTCCTTAACGACCTCCTTTTTAACTTTCTCCGTCTTTAGGGATTTCGTTTTTTTAGTTACAACTTTTTGAAGTTGTTCATCAGCTTCAAATATTTGTAAATTGGCTGTTGTTAACGCCATTCCAATGTCGCTTGTAGCTTTACACTTGTAATGACCTTGTAAGTTTTTAGAAGCCTTTAATATTTTGCAAGTCGTTCTGTTGTCTTTGTTTTCTATTACATAGTTTTCGTCAGTATGGATAACTTCATCACCTCTATACCAAACAATATCTAAAAAAAAATTGGATATAGCTATATAATACGAAATAAGAAAAGGTGCATCAAACTTTAAAATTTTTGCACAATAAAAGTGTTAAATGCGACTTTTAACTAGTGATAGTACCCTATCACCATTTGAAAGTTGCAAATAATAAGTTATACCTGGTATAGGATTTCCACAATATATTGCTTCAAATAAAACACTTTCACCCTCATGAACGCGTTCAGGCAGTATTTGTTGAACAAACGTTGGTACAGATTGAGATTCTAAAAAATAATTGATTTTTTTTATTTATAATGTGGTATATTATTGAATTCGTCTATTCTATATTTAATAGAAGTAATAAACTTACCCTTCAAAGCTTCTTGTAATTCTTCCATATGAGTAACCCATTCTGGCTTTCTGTACTCTTTTGTTCCCGCAATACCTTTAAAGTAAAATTTAAAATATATTTAAAAATCCCAGCTTAGTTTTACATCATTCGTCTACAACCTAATATCGTTTTTGCTTCTAAATAAATACTATTAATACATAATGTAATATTTTGTCACTATATAAGATTGTCGGTGGTAAAGAGGATAGGTTAAAGGATATAGGGTGTGAATATTGCATTCACAGAGGACTGCAGCAGTAGCGCATAGAAAGCCGTATGCATCTGAAAATAAAACTGTTACATTAAATAATTATTACGGTATTCTTATCAATATTTAAGCGGTATCTAAACACAATATAAATCAACTTCCATATCCTTGTTCAGATTTATTTATGGAGACAGCCCTGAAGGTAATTTTTTTTAATTCCGATTCATTTAAAACATCAAATGTTACTCTGTCAATGGTACTGACAGATAATATATTGACCAACTAACATTAAGAGTGACTTACAGGTATGCTTTTTTTTATATTTGTAATCAAATACATGCATGAAGCGTCCTTGATATTTTTAATTTTTTAATAATATCTTTATATTATGACTTACTGGTAACAGACAGTGCTGCTATTGTAGTCGTGACACCCAGAGCATTCGAGGCTTCGAACTTAATTTCCCCAGTGTCATCTTGATACACTTCAGGTATGATAAGAATTGAAGTGCCGTCGTCCATTTCTTCTATTTGATACTCTTGGGACTGTACTATTTCTTCGCCTTGTTTCAACCACCTTATATGGGGCTTGGGAACACCAATAGCTTTAGCTTCCAACCTGTTAGTAAGCATGGTCATATTCAGATACAGTTACCTTAATAATTTACTGTTACCTTTCAGCCGCTAAAAATAATTGAAGAGAAACGGCAAATACTACACGTACATTAATTTTTCCTAGTAATATATACTAATATATAAAGTGAAGAGTTTATTCGTTAGTTTGAACGCGCTAATCTCAGGAAAAGATACAGATCCGATTTTATAAATTATTTGAGTTTTAGATAGGTCATTTATCGAGGAAGGCTATGGGCTATATATCATCACGCTAAGTCCAATAGGAGCGGAGCACCAATGAAGAATGTTTTAAAATCGAGGGTTCTTTTTCCCATTTGAGGGCTTCCGCTGCGTGTGCTGCGTGCGCTGCGTAAATGGTTAAAGTTTCGCAAAGGTCATGTATGACAAAATTGTTCCCCTTTAAAAGTTCTAAATAAAAGTCTGCGACAGCATATGTCTAGCTTTTAAGGTTGGCTCAGTATAACCTTTTTTTATGCTAATAACATTTGTTCTAAAATAATGCATTATTTCTGGTCTTTTTATAAACATATTATTAATCCTTATCAAAAAACTATTTTTAAACCTCTAAGTGATAAGAGTGTCACACGCGAACTAAGTCGTGGGGTGCAGCTAGTATCAATATATTGGTTAAAGTTTATGAGGCAACTTCTCAATTGAAATATTTTATTATTATCAAAAAGACATTTTAATAAATCCATGTTAAAATAATATGAATCATTTCGAGACTACTATTCCAATACATAAAAAAATGCGATAAGCACAGGTTATTCGGCTATATTAGCGCGCATTGAACATTTTGTCAAATTAATTCTTGCAATTTCTCTGTCATTTTATTTTAAAATTATAGTGTGCGGCGCTAGTGTCATATGGGCTTATGTGTTTAAAAACATTTATAATAGTTGCACCGAGCGCAAAGCGAGTCATTAACGCACGAACGTTATGTTGGTGCCAGGGGAATGTGGGGTGCGAGGGGAATTCACACGATTGCATTAATTACTCACTTCAGCCAAATGCGTAATCTATGTTTTCTTCCAACTACCCAGTAATGTTATCATTAATAACTACATAAACTATCACAAGGGACGCAATTTCTGCTTAGAACCCAAAACAGTGCGACAATGATGTATGAAATTTCATTACTGCACTGTTTTTTATTTTCATATATATTGATTACAGAGGTCTAATGTCTCAAATTAAGTTTCATATAAAATTATGCATTTGATCAATAATAACAGGAAAACAAAACAAATGGCCCGCATGTAGAGAGCTATGTACAAGGCCATTGCTATTTAAGTTAATATACTAGTTTTATTTCATTTAGCGGTCAGTATTCTTTTTGCACCCACACATACATTAGAAATGAAAACTTTCTACGTATCGGTCTACGTAGAATTACTTCGTAATACATCAAAGAGGTACTTATTAAAGACGACTGCATAATCGGTGCTACATTTGTCAATAATTTGTTACTTACTTGTCACTACTCACTAACTAACTTACCTTGTCAGTTCGCCTTCATTTATTGCAACAACTGTCGGTAAAGCTTTTATGATCGTTGGGGCAAATTCCTCCATATCGCTTGTTTTCTGTAAAAATATAACCACTGAATCTAGTATGAACAATTTTACAAAACGAATTAGTAACAATACAACGTTCACTTGACTTACATCATCACTTAATATATCTTCTTCGGATGCACTTGGGACGTACTCGTATGCTGGAAAATTAAAAAAAGATACTCATGTAAGTTACAATCAGAAACCGGCAGATGTTATAGGTATTTAAAAAATATTTTTTAAAACTAGAACGAATTGAAATTGGTGAGTGCATTTGTGTGAATAAAAGCAGATTTCATTTTAAAATCTAATACTTAGTCTAAACAAACTGAAAGCTACTTAAGAATTCGTACAATATTTTTTTTAATTATCTATTTAACTCTGCTCAAACAAATCAAATAATTAAGTCTTCTGTGCCTAGTATAGCTTAAATACTACAGATGCATGGCAATTTAAAAAAGGTGAAATGCTGCAAATCACATTCATCGTGCAGTTTGAAACTTTTATTAGACTAGTGCATGCATTCAGACGACTATAACAGTGTGGCTACCTTCCACGGTTACAAAACATTCGCTGCTGCTATACCCAAATTCGTTTGTAGCTCTGCAGCTGTAAATGCCTGACATTTCCGGGAATGCTTCTTTTATGCATAGTTCACTTAATCCCGATTCTTGACGACCTATGGTTATGTCTCTGGCCCACTCAATATGTTTATCGTTGTGGTACCAATCTACTTTAGGCCAAGGTTCTCCTGTGGTAATGCATTTTAATAATATTGGATCTCCGTCCATTACAGTTGTAGATTTCAAAGGTAAAATGAATTCAGGTGCCTCCCCAATAGATTTTTTTGGTTCTGTATTTAAAATAAGTGAAGCGGAACATGATACAGATCCTCCAAAATTTTCAGCTCTACATGTTATTAGGCCGAGAAATTCTTGTGTCATATTTTCAATAAAAAGACATGAAATATTTTGGTTGTTAGTGATATAAATATCGTGTACTTTATTTTCTTTAATGTAAGTGTGTACATCTTTTTTACCAATAAACCACTGAAATGATGCGGGCGGATTTGAATGGGTGACCCATTCTAGCACTGGTTTATATTTGATATCCGACCTCCTCCGTATTTCGGAAGGCACGTAAAACAGTGAGACCCGATTAATGTCACTTGTGATATTAATCGTAATTAGAGGTAGCGCCATGCTTGTAGCTGAATTGGGCAGGCGCGTCCGGGTACCAGTACCTCTTTCTCACATGAGATCGACGTGAAGTGGCGGCAATGCTGTCACGTCAAGTGATGGTGTTGTTGTCGCATTTCGTTCGGTTTGTGAGACTTCCCGTTGGCCTAAACTCGTCATTAAGGGCTGGCAGCCCATCTGCTGGCCTTCTGGTCATGCATATGTCCATGGGCGTCGGTAGGCACTTCAGTGCCTGCTGCCTGCTCGTTTGTCCCCTTGTAACATAAAAAAAAAATCTCCGAAGCGGGTAAGCAGATTTCTTGACTTTCTCTGGTAGTGCTTCTCTACTTTTTAACGAAACAATTAGGGTGCCGCAAAAAATCCTTCAAACTGAACAAAATCTGTAAACTCAACGCGAATGAAGCCGCGGGCTACAGCTAGTTTGTTAAATAAAAAAAATATTGTCACAACAAGCGTTGTTGTCACGCTTAAAAAAAACTAAAACAAGGTGGTTGTATTATTTCGCACAGTGTGGGGCCTGACGGGATACGCAAAAACCGCGAGCGTTGACCGCGATGACACGCGCTATTTACCGAATATACGCGCACTTATTTAATATACAAAATAATTCAATTTTTTTTCTTTTCGTATGCAAATGCCATTTGCCTTTATTTTTTTGTAGTGAAACTGCAGAGTTACCGACACCTCTGAAGATTCGTTTTCACTGTTGGGACTCCCGCAGTGTCAGTGTTTTTTTTTTCAATGGTAGATAAGCATACGCTTGACGGCAGTCACAGCTTATAATGTGATGGGTAGTATTGGTGAATTCTAAAACGGAACGCGTTTGCCCAGAATACTCATAGCGTTAAACCTTCCAATTGTAAACATTTTAATGCCGGAGCCAGACATAGCTCAAACTGTCTGTACATTTTTGTCCTTGAAGACTACAAAGTACTACAAAACTTTGGGCAGTTACACAAAGCACCGGCCACGCTAAATGATCATTGAAATGTTCATTCAAATGAAGCTATGTCTGGTTCCGGCATAATGTAAACGACGTAATGGCGGAAACCCTTGCAGAAACTGGCGTTTGGTAATAAAAGGTATATATACATATATATATCTAGCTTCTCATTACACACTTCAAATAAGAGTTTCGGTTCTTCTTTTAAATTCTCTAAGGAATTGCTTTGTTAAGCCCTCCGTCTATTACCCGACTAAATCAAATATCATTCACTATAAATTTGGTTTCGTGTTTTTAATACATACATTTGCACGTTTCTCGGCATTATATATACAAACAACACAGTAATAGATGCGTCTAGATTTTTACGTAAGAGGTCTGGGAAGCCTTATTAGTGAGCGAGCACGCTTGTTGCTCACGACAGCATTCGACATCCTCCTCAACTATTCATTACATAATTATTATGGCATAATGATGATTCAGTCAGTACTGCAATTAGCAAGTCCTGAGTTCGAGTCTCCGCTGGATCAAGTTAAGAAACTTTCATCTAAATGGCCAATAAGTCTAGATTTTTGGGGGTGGTACTTGTTATCACAAAGTCCACATTACTTCGTTCAAGTTTTTCGGGGCAGGACTCGTTAACCACCTGACGTGGCGCAAATGGACATTCCATTGTTTTCCATTTTCCATTTGTGGTCTACGTAACATCTACAGTAATATATAAATCTGAAAAAGACCTCCTCCAAGATTCGGAAGACACGTAAACCAGTGGCTCCCGATTAATGTCACAGAGTCAAATTAGTCGTGACATTTTGGGGGTTGCGGTGATGACGTCAGACGGCAGTCGGTCATCTCAACTCGCCCCACATCTTCTGCAATTTAAACGGATCCTGGTACTGGACCTGGATAAGGCTAGGTAGAATAAGAATGGGATAACACCGTTACTTAACACTAGGTACAATAGGCTAGTTGACTATTTTTCGAAACGAAACGATACCTTGCGGCCAACTAAACCTAAAATATAAGTATTTCAGAGGAAAAGAGACTTTGACCTGGTTAAGTATGCGTTTTTATAAATCTACATAAATTTTAGCGTCAAAACGCTCTGACTATCATGGCGTCTAGCATGACGTAACGACTTGCTAAACAAACATCGGTACTTGGCTGTGATTGAAGCATACGTTAGCAACGAGACTTTGTTTGACACGCAGTAACGTCACGCGCTCAGATTGCTATTTGGAGTCACGTGATTTATGTCTTTAATTTAATAGGCATGAGGAAAATAGTATATTGTTCTCAAGAACCTACTATTGCCAAAAAATTAATTATTTCTGCGGTTAGTAAGCTGCGGTAACGTTTTCATAGTAAAAAAAGAACATTATAAATTTAAGGATTCAAATTCCCTTCAAAGCACTGGAAGTTGTCATGACGTCACTTTATGGTAACAGTGCGTTCCACTGAGCGCCATCTTGACGTTTTCGTCGCGACCGGTCCTTACACCGCAATCGTCAAATGTCGAATGTCTGAAGGATCCCTTTAAAACGGTGCGATCGCGTATTGGAACGCACTTATAATATACGATGACGTCTTACGCTCTATTGGTGTTTTAGCTATCACGGCGGATAGTCGTATTTTTAGTTTCCTTTTTTTTTGTTAATCCCAATTGATCTCGCTCGTAATATAAAAATAAATACGTTTGTTTTTTTTTATGTATCTTATTTTATCAGATAAATACATAATGTAAATTATTTCTCATTACTGTCGTTGATTTATATTTTTAAAATATTAAACAATGTAACATACTATGGTAATTCCAGTTGATTTTAGTATGTAATATTTAAACATCTGTCAACTATCCAGAACAAAAATTTATTAGAATTTCTTTTAGTGGAAACTATGCTATTGCGTTGAAGCAGTTTGTAATATCTTAGATGACATCATCACTCAACAGTAACACTGGGTGAGATCGTGATCTACCGATGTATTAACAGTAAAAAAGCACGCAGTAGAGAGTAGCCATTCAGATGTTGTCGCGTTAATGTCACAAACCATTATGTACGTTTTGTAACAGAAATTATATTCGTGAGCAACAGCGGGCATAATACGTAATGCCGTCGCTTTGTTACTTACAAAAAAAAACCAGATGACTTTTTTTTTAAAGAAAGTACTAGTTTAAAATCACTCACCTTCGCGTCTGCCAATTCAGCCGCAAGTGCATTTTGGTTTTCCTTTGTAATTTCCAAGATCCGAAACGTGTGCTCGTGTTCTGCGGTTAGCTGAAAAAGAAATTTGAGATAAGAATACATCTTAACGGATATTTTTTTTAATAAGACGTCTTTCTCCCCTCGCATAGCGGATTATACTGAACTAGCTGTTTCCGGCGACCACGTCCACATAAAACTTTTTTTTTATTTTTTTTTTAAAGAATATTAGGAATACTTTTTTTAGGCATGACTAATATTCCCTTTCCATTATTTGTATGATCAGTTGGAATTACTGCTTTATTATTATTATTATCTTTACCGGTTTTAGCTGGACTGGAGCTTTCGTCTGATCGTATATCGGGCAAGACAACGTCTGCCTTGGTCCGCTAGTATACTTATAAACAAGGTTTACCAACAAATAAAAAAGGGTATGCTTTACACGACTGAAGTAAAACTTCTCTAGCTTCGTCTATATGTTTATTTAAGTCTATATATTTTTTTAATTAATTTATAATTTTATTGACTTTAAAACACCCTCTATTACATATATTTTATTTACAAACAATAAGTGTAAAAGAAATTAGTGTGCTCTTGTCTCTTTCTATCTTCACTAACTTTTATCTCTTTTTCAACTTCCGTCCGCCTCGCCCGATCACACTTCCGTAACGCTATCGGCACGCATTCACCAGTTTATTCCCCTAGTCAAGCGTACGTAAAGTAGATTTATTTCCAAAATTAGGCAATTAAACAGGCAATAACTAGACAGACTTAGGAAATACGTTTAAAAATAACAAAGGCCTTGCTGACTCATACCCACGGTTCGCTGGGAGGTTATTTCCCCCGCTATCAGTTTCTTGGATCCACCGGATCATCTGTCAACTCATTGAAACCGACTCGCCTCGCGTATGTTTTGACAAATTCATTTTGCGTCCGCCATCGTGGTAATTATATCTCGTGGTAGGGTTGTACAAAATCAATAAATAATACAAAATTTTAGGAAGCCATCGATACAGAAATATAAAATAATATATATGTTTTTAATTAGCCTATACTGTGCTATACTGCTGGGCAAAGGCCATCCCCTTTCCCAACCACACCTCCCTTTCCTGACCGCTGACGACCAGGTAGGCCGAGGAAAGAGGTGGCGAGACGACTTGGCCGCCTTTGCGAGAAAGAAATGTATTCAAATGGGTCAGGAAGATAATAATAATAATTGGAACAAGCCTACATCACTCCTACAAATACAACTTAAGTTAATAATTCATACCTGGTACAAAAAAGTATTGAATGATTAGCGACCCAATGGTGCAATGTAGATATGCATGTATGTTACACACGAGTTATTCCCCGCGACTTCATCCGCGTAAAATTAGGTGAAAAAGTTTAACGTGATGGTATATAGCCTATTACAGTCTTCCTCGATAAATGGGCTATCTAACACTGAAATAAATTTTCAAATCGGACCAGTAGTACCTGAGATTAGCGCGTTCAAGCTTACGAACTCTTCAGCTTTATATATTAGTATAACATATAAACCTTCGCCTTGAATCACTCTGTTTATTGATGAAAACCGTATCAAAATCCGTTGCGCAGTTTAAAAAATCTAAGCGTACAAGAACGGAAAGCGAATTTGTTTATTTAAAGTAGAGACATAACTATTTCAAGGGTTTTTAACTTCGTAAAAGGTTGAGGGACCGCGTATATTTCTACAGCAACTAACAAAAAGAGCTCCCGATCTTGACATGCTTGCACAAATCTTTTTAAATTTTAAATTAAGAACTAACACGTCAACTTTAAACTGCATCTGAATCGGTTCCTTAGTTTAGCAGCTATAATGTCACAGACACACATACACACAGAAATATATACACAAAGACACGGTCGTAGCTCAATCAGTGTCCGGTAATTGAGTCGATCTTGAGCTTGAGCAGTTTTTAAATATCCGACCTCCTCTGAGTCACCTATCTATCACTCGGCCCCAGTAAGAACTGCTTAACCTAACGATCTCAATCGAGTGAAATGCCGGCCGCTGATAAAGGTACGACCTTCTCAAAGTACAAGTATGGATTCTTTATTTTTTTTTAATAATTTCTGACAACCCTAATCGCCCTCTGGGTGGCCCGCATGTCTGATACCTTGGCTCACAGTCACAGCTGTGGAGCGGAGACCGAGACCTAGAGGTGACGAATGCGTGCATTATTCAGTAGTTTATATTATAGAAGTCAAGCTATAATGAAAACAAAGACAAACAGATCTTAAAAGCTAATTTTCTACTTCGTTTTCAATGAAAATTGGTTTTTGGTTGGAAAAATAGAGAATATGGTAACAGATATTTACAAAAATAGCTAATATATTTTGTCTTTGTCCATTTATATAATAATCATATAAATAGACATAGACAAGATGTGTTTACAATTCCTAAACCCTAAATCCATCAAAAAAAAAAAAAAGTATTGAAGAAACGAAAATTTCTAAAATTCCTGAGAATGCAATAATGGTTATGTTTTTATTTCAACCACTGCAATGGCTAATAACCTAGTGTTTAACATTTACATATGAATAAAAAACGTTAAATGATGGAATCAGACGTTACATATGCGGAAATCCATGGCACGCAGTAAAACTAAAGGCAATAGGACCGATAAGCGAAGTGAATCGGCGTCAGAAGGATATTTAAATATTTTTTTAGGGTATGCTAGTACTCAAATGGTGTGGTAAAGTTGAGACCACTATGTGTTACCGTTTATGAATAAATCTATTTATGAATTCTATTAATACTGTTTATGGATAAATTATTTATGAATAATTCTTGAAAATAGATTGATCTGAATTTTGGATATTTTTTTTAGGAACTGATGGTATACTTTTATGAAAAAACTCAAGAACTATGTGGGTCTGTAAATACCTAAAAAAAAAAAAACAACTTTTTAATTATTTTTTTTTACCGTGATACACTTTAAACTCCTATTATGAAAATATTTTTTTATTGAATTCTCCATTCACATCACATAAGATCGGGGTGAAATGGCGGCAATGTTGTCACGCCACGTTGATGGTGTTGTTGTCGCGTTGCATACGGTTTGTGCGAGTTCCCGGTGGACTAAACCCCTATTAAAATGCCGGCATCGCATCTGCGAGCCTTCTGGTGGTGTAGATGTCCATGGACGTCGGCATTCATTGAGATGGTGACAAACCTGCTCGATTGTCCCTCCCAATAAAAAAAAAACAATTAACTATGCAGTAATATACTCTTGAAATTTCAAATCAAGGTACACCATCTTGCAAAAAAAGAAAGTTATCTTATCGTGCTAAGGTCTTTTTGGTGTTTCTGTACTAGTTAAAAGGTATGCAATACTATCGATATTACTTACGGAGCGAAAACTATTATGTGTATAATATTAAACGTAAGTAAAGAGGTGTAGGACGGTTACGGGCAGGCGCGGATCCAGGCTTCAAAGAAGGTGGGCACAGCCATTTAATTTTTGATTGAGTTTCACCCAAATGGGAGTTGGCGCACGAATTTAGATTGGCTCCCCAGACAGCACAGACATACACATAAACGCACGCGCGCGCACACACACACACACACGCGCGCGCACGCACGCACACACAGACACGCGACGTTATACAGGTAACTAGTTCAAGACCTAGGCCCATATTTACTGTGTATTTTGATTATTTACAATAAATAAATTTATTTATTAAAAAAAGACCTTGTCTAATCGATAATAAAATCGATATAGATTATAATGCATTCATACATAGGATATGCCTATAAAACTATAATATGACTTTCATACATTATTTTTTACTATAGACTGGCCCGTTGGCGCAGTGGGCAGTGGCCCGAGTCTCGCCTCGAATATGGGTGTATTATATGGATAATATACATGGGTGTATGTATGTATTTATTGCCAAAATAAAATATTTGTGTATAACTTCATTTCGTTAATCTCTACTTCCTAGCCTTATCCCGGTCAAGTACCGGGGTACGTCCAGATTGCAGAGGATTTGGCCCCCCTAACCAATATGCACGCAAAATTTCATGAAAATAGGTCGAGCCGTTTCGGAGGAGGATAATTTTTATAATATTAATGCCTATAATTTCAAAATATGAATCCCTTTTGGACGTTTTGTATAATCGTTGCAAGATTTTTTAGATTTAACAAATTATCGAATTTTTCGGATTATTCATTATTAGCTTTTGTCTGTAACTTCGGGGGCATTAATGTATATTTCATGGTATTGGGTGAAATTGCTTTTAGTAAGACCCTCTAAATTATGTTTGTATCCATTGGGAATAGAAATTTCATCGCACGGACACTGAAATTGTGTAGGTGCAATTTCGTGTCCAAACGGTTCCCCTAAACACTCCCCTGGATAAATAAAACACGCTCCTTCTTCTTCCTGGCGTTATCGAAGTCTACTTCCAGGGTCCGCTTAAGCTGTAGGGCGAGTTAAGGTGACTGACTACCGTCTTGCGTCATCACCGGAAGCCCCATAAGACCTCCAATCTCATGACTAATTTCATATAGTGACACCAATCAAGACCCGCTGTCTTATATGTCTTCCGAAACACGGAGAAGGTCGGATATTTGAAAAACCAGTGTTAGAGTAGGTCACCCACTTATCATCCGGCCGTGGCAAAAACTGCTTAACGTAGCGATCGATTCAAATGCCAGCCGCTGATTAAGACTACAACCTCCTTGTACTCCATAAAATAAATAATCTGCGACGTCGAGAAGCGAAATATACACATGTATGTTTTTGTTTGCTCCCACTTAGAGTATATACATATGTCTGAAGCAATATTCTACGTTGTATGCGAGGTGCATTCTTCACGTTACTATGTTGACACTATGTAATGTACTGCTTGTATGTTAATATTAATGAGGAGTTATTTTCATTTTAAAACGACCTCTTGATAAAACTACTTAAATAACTATTTATAAGGATATCAAAGCATGAGAAGAAGGTCGTGGCTTTATCAGTGGTCGGCATTTGAGTCGATCGCTAGGTCAAGTTGCTCTTGCTGCGACCAGGTGATAGATGATTGACCCATTCTAGCACTGTCAACCACTGGCAACCGGTTGTCTTAACTCGCCTCACAATCCCATCCTCTACAATCTAAGGGGACCCTGTTACTTAACCAGGATAAGGCTAGGAAGAAGAAGAATGATATTAAAACATGATAAGTTATGGCTGACGATAAACGATGACGACTAATATAGTAATAGATCCAGCCACGCACAGATAAAAGTCAGGACTTAGATTACTAGAAAGAGGCATTAAAAAAAACAAATGTTTTTCTGGAAGCCCGCTGCATGTATTGTTGCCAAACATCTGGCGATTATAATCAACCCTTATAATAAGGTGCTTTTTTATCCTTACCATTGATAGAATTCTCTGCAATATATATACATCGCAAAGCAAAGTAGAAAGAAAAATGTATTAAAAAAATATTATATAATAAGTTAAATATAAAGGATTTTATTAATTTAAGTTATTTGTAGAATCAGCGTAACTCGAATACTATTCATAAAATATTTGATAATATGATAACGTAATAAATAAATTAAAAGCAATAGACAAAAACTGTTTAATCAGTAATTATTATGAGGTAATAACAAACAAAATTCCGAATAACTATCTAAACAATTTAGACAAATAACGTTTGTCTATGATCAAGAATTATTGGACGTTCCATACGATAATTGTTCCCCAACGTATAACAATCCATTAGCAGACGAGCAGGCAGCAGGCACCAAAGTGCCTACCGACGCCCATGGACATCTGCACGACCAGAAGGCCAGCAGATGCGCTGCCAGCCCTTAAATTCATTCATTCATATATAAGCATATAGTATACTCTTCTTCTTCCTAGCGTTATCCCGGTTAAGTTCCAGGGTCCGCTTAGATTGCAGAGGATGTGGCTGTGGGGCGAGTTAAGATGACCAATTGCCATCTGACGTCATCGTCAGAACCCCCACGATCTCTACAACCTTACGACTAATATCACAAAGTGACAACCCAACGGGTCCCACTGTTATAAGTGTCTTCCGAAACACGGAGCAGGCCGGACATTAAATATAAACCAGTTATACAGTGGGTCACCCATCTATAACCCGGTTCGCAGCAAGCGCAACTTAACCTAGCGATCAACTGAAATGCCGACCATTGCATATAGTATACAAATCTAAATATTACTGGACGAAATTGCATCTCCAGTTTTTATGAATACAAGATGTATTGAAACATTCATTTATTTGAAATCCCTCTTCATTCGATTCTGCAAGTGATAGAAGAGCTGGTCCGTTGCGTCAGACATTTCCAGTTCGTTTGAGAGATAAAAATAAAAGAGAAATGTATAATTTTTATCAGAGGCAAGACAAAGGTGGCTGTCTGTCGCACCTGGGGGGGTGGGGGTTTGGACGCAAAGAGGGGGATTGTTATTACGTCATCAAATCATTGCGGCGCTTCTGTTATAGCATTTGTTTAGATTCGCCGAGATCTCTGCGTACCCTCAAAATATCAATAACGTTAAAAACATCTCTCTAATTATACAAATATTTGTATTATGTAAAATGATTTATATAAAATATACATATCGGTCCCGGGGGGTTGGACACGAAGCGATGGGGGTTATTACGTCATCAAATAAGGTTGTTTGCTTGTATAATATAATAAATTATATTATGTAATACTGGGAGCAGTAGCTTTGCTTTAGACTCGCGGCAAAATCTGCCCTCCCTCTAAATATCAAACATGTTGAAAAGCTCTCTTTCTAATTAGGTAAATAAATATATGTACAACGTTAAATTAATTCTGTAAATGATTTCTGTTTTCTACTATTGTACTTTTTATCTGCCATTTCTATAGAATAGTAATCAACAATTCATTATTAAACCCATGCAAAAATCTATACTCTATGGCCCAAAATAGCACTGGTTAAGACGCTAAAATTAGACACATATGGTGCCATAGACTATGAAAACCTGATGATGAGAGCCTGGCACGGGACACGACAAAAAAAAAAAAAACATATTTATCTTTCCCGCGCGTTTATTTTCTTTTGTATACAAATTTTTGCTCAAAAAAATTAAACGAAACTTAGCTTTAGCTTCTATAATTATTTCGGTGAATAAAAATGAAAGGGGACAAATTTATAGTAAGTTACGGAAAATTTGCTGCCTTCAAAATCTCGGAACTTGTATGTTGTTTGTTGTTGTGCACACTTGTATGTTGTTATATACACATATACACGTATACATACTTGTATATGTGTATACACACAACTTCATCAGGCTTATTACGAAAATATTTTTTTTTTTTACTTTCTTTATTGTGTTTTATTTGAAACACTACACGTCTAGTCGCAGGGTATAAAATACGCGTCACGTTGTCAGTCCGCGATGAACTCCTAAACTAATTAACCGCTTTTAATCAAATTTGCACACAGTGTGCAATTTGATCCAACTTGAAAGATAGAATAGCTTACATGTTAATTTATAGTTGCAAATAAAAAAAAAAAGTTGTCATTTCTTGAAATTCGGCCACAACCAGAGCAGACGAATTTCGCGGGAGAATTTTTTTTTTTAATTTTTTAACGGTCCTGGATACATGTCCTTTTAGACCTAGAGACTGAACTGAGTGTTGCCGCTGTCGTGCCGTTTAGTCCACCTGCCCGCAAGTCTGTCGAAGAATACTTTGGCATGGTGCTGGATACTATGAGAAATTTTGTGCTTCCACCGATCCCTATCATCCGCGAGCTTCTCCCATCTACCATCATTTAATTAATTTTATAACTTATTCATAAAAAAATACAAAACACCAAAAAGGATGATCGAAAATGATTAATTATAAAAAAAAGTGAAATTAAAAGTATTCCTTTTTTATCACTACCAAGTGCATCAGTGGTCTACGATGTGTGACCCGCGACGATAGGTGGCAATGTTATTAAACTATATGAGCTTAACACTTTTTTCTTGATCTACTAAAACAACACAATATTATTTTTCATACCGCAATTCGTTTTTCTACAGCTAATTTATTTATATCTGCCATCAATCTGAACAGTAACCCTGTTCTTTGTTTCACTGGTATCCCATCTTTAAAAGGAAAAGCTATTGAATCTATGACTATGAGTTTTACCTGAAAAAAAATCACATCAAAATTAACTCGAACAGAAATTAGATGTATGACAAATAAAATTAGACTTATGACAAAGAAAATTAGATGTATTATAAATAAAATTAGATGTATGACAAATAAAATTAGATGTATGACAGATAAAATTAGAAGTATCATAAATAAAAACAAGAGTATGTATGTATTACATTTGGTTTTTGTTTAATAAAATTTGGTAATTGGTACAAAAATGCACAAAACTTTTCAAGCCCAAATGCGTTGACATAATGGAACTTCTCCAATGCTGTTTCTTCATCTATTGATGTGGTTTCCAGCAATTTTTGACACTTTACTAAGCTTGCAAATAATATTTCTGTAACAATTTATAATATTAAACATACCTATAAAGTGTTCCTATAAAAATATGAAATTAGTGCAAAATGTCTGTGTGAAACACATAAATTTTTATATATAATATGGGTTTCAAAATATATAATACTAACAAGGAAGATGATTTATATCTTTATAGGGTTTCATAGTCCTATTTGGGACCTTTACAGTTTCTCTTTGCCTGTTCGTCTGCCTGCCCTAACTAACACCTACAATTGAGAACATAAATGCATTAAATTCGTTACAGTTATTTACTGTGTATAGATTGACCTCGTAAAATAATAATAATTTTACATTTTAAGGCTGACTCCCATACGTGTAGAGTGGAACTATCATATAACCCCATAGTGTGGGGTATCATTGAATAGCTCTTTTAAAATAAAGGCGAAGTCTCATACACAGCCTTTTTATTATGGTTACCATTTTAGAGTGATTAGCCTATAAAGTGTTTTGATAGATGGTGCCTTCCCCAGGATTTCCATACTATTAGATTAAAACATACTAAAAACCCATTAGGAATATTATTTTGAACCCTTGTTTATAATTGTGCCCTGACAAGTACTTTATTCTGGTATAGAATAAAAGCTTGATGCAAACTTATTATCTTTTGCTTACAATAAGCAATTTGCTTGAATCCACCTTTGTTTTTATTAGGTGTTAACACTATAAAAATATATGCATAAAAAGAAATTTATAATATAAATAGATATACATTCTACTATATAAAAATGCAACATACGATAAAAAATCTTATGCTTACCCTTAAATCTAGATACGGTAAAATTTGTATTTGTGTCGATGTAAAGAGCTTCAGCATTTAAGCCCCCTAAAGTCCTCTTTAATCTGGCCCTATTGATAAATCTTTTTAGATATTTCTTACCTCTCTAGATCTTTTATAGGTAGTTCTTACTTCCCTGCAAAATTTTATCATTGTACGTCCAGTGGTTTACTAGATTTTGTGTTAGGTGACCTTTCACTTTTATATATAGATAAAATCAAATCAAAATTCATTTAATCACTTCAGTTTTCTCAAACTCTCGTGAAATAAATTTTTAGCATGTTGTTTTTTTTTTTTCAAATAATGTGTAATGTTCTGACGCCCTAGCACGAACATTTCGAACTGTTCTAATTGGAAGAGTCGAGTGTACTTAGGATGAAAATATTCGCGTTAAGCCCACAGAAGACAAGTCTTTATCATGTCACGATTTTAATCAATGCTAATGCGCTGCGTTGACACTAAATAAAGTCCGATGTGCGCCCAGCACGAATATTTTCAAAGACGAATCTTCGACTCGAATGCTTCGAAATGTTCGTGCCTCTGGTGATATATCCTGATGATGTATTCAATTTAGAGCGAAATTTACGAGGACCCGATGTTTTATTACTAATAATATCATTCCGTTAACGATGTTATACGAAAAACCTTTTAGTCGATTAATAACAAACTTATCGACAAATAAACAACTACACACGTCACTACCATTCGTGACTTGGTAGAATTAGGCCCGCAGACATTGTAGGCTCAGTTTTATGAAATTGAAGCCAATAGGGTTGATTCTTTCACTTATAATAATGACCATAAGTATATTTTATGATATCATAAATAATTTAATGGTGTACGCTGCGAAATGTATACGGTTTTTCGTATCCATAACGATGGGAAACATAAACATAAAATGGTGAATTGAAGAGTAAATTGCACAAATAAATAATTAAATATACACTGGACTATATGACACTCGGACGTCTGTTCCTAAGGTTGACAATGTAATGCCTGTGTTATAGGTAACAGAAGCCTGATATTCACAAATATATTTTTTAAAGATAATACACCCAGACTCGAGGCAGGAATCGAACCCACAACCCTCGTAGCGGAAAGCAGGGTTACTGCCAACTGCGCCAACGGGCCAGTCGAAACTGTATCCGATATATTTGATTTGATGGGGTACGCAATACGGATGCACTTCGTTCCTGTATAATTTTTTGTACTCGCCCTTTTCTTACAAGTTCCAAAAGGGTCAAATAGGGTCTCAAATATCCAGACAAAAAGATTTATGATCGCCTGAACTTGGTAGGACCATAACCGATTGAGTTTAATGCCATAATAAAGAGATAGATTTATTTATTTGCCAAATAGTCGTGTTAGATGCATGATATAAAATATCTGACTTATACGGTGCCGGCCCGAGGTAAATTTTGGTTTGGAGCGAGTTTTTTAATGTTGTGTGAAGCGAGTTTTAGGGTCAAACGATCAGACGGCTCATTCAAGTGACCAGGAGGCTAGCAGATGCGTTGCCGGCCTTTAATGACGAGTTTAGGCCAACGGGTAGTCTTACAAACTGAACGAAACACGACAACAATACCATCTTGACGAGACAGCATTGCTGCTATCCTTGTCTAGTACCAGGGTCCGCTTAGATTGCAGGAGATGTGGCTGAGGGGCAAGTTGAGATGACAGACTGCTCTCTGACGTCATCCCCGATATCCCCACAATCTCACGACTAATACCACTCAGTGACATAAATCGGGTCCCACTGCTTAACGTGCCTTTCGAAACCCTTCCTTTAAATGAGTGTAATTACAATAAGGAATTACACATCATATACCAGATGGCACATTCAAACGGGTACGATTCTTGCGAGACAAAGTGGCCTACGTCCATCTCCACGGTCCAAGCTATCTCTATACCGAATTTTTTCAAAATTAGTTCAGGATGAAGCTATGTCTGGCTACGGCATAAAAGCAATATGTAACATGTATCCGGGCTTCTTCACTTAGGTCCTTGATGGGTAAAAGGCGTACAGTCAGCAGTACAGGGGCCAGATGCAAAATTTATAATGCCGGAGTCATTTCAATGATCATGTAGTATGGCCGGAGACTGTGTAACTTTACGAAGTTTTATATACTTTGTGGACTTTGAGGACAATAATGCACAGACACTTTGAGCTATGTCTGGCTCCGGTATAACAGAAAGATAGTTCCAATTTAAAACAAATACTATAAATGGGCACCTCTCGTATGACGAATTTAAGCGCGGTCAATAATCTTTGACGCATAAAGAAAGAACTTGATAACTCACGGCTTATATTATAAAAACCTATATGAAGAAAATGCCTATACGATAACCTTCCACAGGTCATTATAACAAGAGAATCTGGTCAATATAGTTACCTTCACAGCATACAAAAATTACTTCCTGTTTGATATAATGCTAGCGGACCCATCAGAAGTTGTCCTGAGCAAACGTTGGATTACTAACTATTTACTACATTCGATCATCCTATAATATTGTCCCCGTTCCCGTTCCATAATGGTTCACTATTTTTGTGTTAATGGCTTAAACATGAATGATAGATATATGCTGTCGCGGGCTTTTTTGTAGATCTATTTGAGATAAACATTTCCTTCATACACTATATATGTATGTGTAACTCTTAACGGTTTTTGCAGCGCAAACCAGAATAGCTCGTACATGGCAGAATTTCCTCCTGCTTACTTGACGTCGTTATATTTTGGACAATTCATACAATATCTTTATAATTTATAGCCTATGAGTTATTCTCATGTATAAACTATATTATTGTAAAGATTTGTTAAAGCCCATTCAGTAGTTCTACCGCGAAAGGGCGTCAAACATACATCCAAATGTATGTACAAAATTTCGCGTTTATAATATTAAGTAGGACTAGCGCTCCCCGCAGACATTGTCATGCCCGAATTTATGGCTGTCAGCTATTAGTAAATTAATTAAACTCGTAATTAAATCAAATCAGACATAAAGATGTCTTTTCCTTAAACCGGTCGTATGTCTTAAGAAGTACTCACGTCAGTCAAACTGTCTAGTAGAAACTTTATCTACACTCGGGTGCAATGACCTTTTTTTTTAATATTTTTCTTTTTTATTTATTAAAAAAAATACATATATTTTTTAATTAGGTTTATAGGTTATTTCAATACCTATCCATGAAATGATCTTTAATTATATTTTTATTTTAAAAAAATGTGTATTTCTTTAAATTAAAAAAAGAATATTTTCATGTGCGATTTATTTTACTCGAGTGTATTTGAAGCAGTGACTAAACCTGTATTTTTGAATTGTGCCCATAATTATGAAAGAGGTCTAAGTCGAAATTAAAAAAAAAAATGAATTTATCACTTATTTCACACGATATCGTCAAAAATGAACCTTTCGATAGTAGTTGTAATTACAACGTTATACGGAATTCAATTAGTGTTAATTATGAAAGTTGTCTAAGTCAACAATTTAAAGAAATTATATAAACATAAATAATATTATATAATATAAATAATAATATATACATATAATTCCAAGTTTTGGATCCTTCACCTAAAAGAAGACTAAAAATATATGAAAATATTCAATTACTTCCATTATACAACACCACTAGACCAGTAACGGAAGAAAAACATAAAGATCCCCATTACTTCGTGATTATCCGTGTAAATAAAAGTGCTTAGTACAGTCTACGAGAAGAATATTGAACAGTTGGTGTTTTATTGATCCCCATCAATAAAACTCTGAAAAGGCGCCAACGTGTCCTTTACACCAATAATAAATCACATAATCTATATATTATTATTTATTATTTTTATTAAAACGTGACGCAAAAAAGTTCCGGTACTATTTTATCTGAATTGGGCGGACAGAAAAGTATAAAATTTGGCAGAATTATAGTTTGTATAGAAGAGGGTGTGCTTATGATAGTAATTTTATAAAATATGCCTTAAAAATATTATATTATTAACAGAAAATATGACGCACACATATGCCAAACGATTTACACACACATATGTATACATTTTACTATAATATGGTGTCAAAGCGTAGTCATGACGAACGTATGTATGTATATTACGAACGTAAGAATTTGCGAACGTAACAATGTCGTTTTACAAATCATTAAAAGTTTATATACAGTGACAGGATTCTGAATACCGAACTGCGTTCTAGAGCGCTAATTACGGACGTTGCATCGACAGCGGCCAAGTTCAAGTGGGACTGGGCAAATCATCTAAGTACAGGGGAGGTGGGTAAAGAAAGATAATCAGTTAGTTTTTCTTCTTCTTATCGTTTCAATAGCAAATTTCATAAAATTAGTTGTTTTATATTAGTGACCCAGAAAGTGACACATCAATCGCAATTATCTGGTGCCTTAAATACTTCTGTCTGGAAGTATTAGGGCACACAGGTCACGATATGAGGTGGGATATCGATTGCGGCGTACCACATTGACAACCCATCTTAGTCAGTCAGTATCGTCCGCAAACCCCACCTGAATATGTTTTCTGCTACTGCTACTATGTGAGGATTACTGGCTACTTTTAAGAGACCTCTTTTACTAACTTTTAAAGATATATTGAAGGTACCATCAGTAGCTACATACTCGTATGTCAGCGTATTAGAAAAGCATTACCTTAATATTGAAACAGTTCTTTTTACCTGGTGCATATCTGAAGGGATGGTTCTAGTGAAGTACTCGAAGCGCGCCTTATTGGACAGTTCAGGAGACGTTGAGAAGAAGGATACCTGGACAGAGTGTTTTTTATGAATAACTGATTTGGCTAGGTTTTATGTGGTTATTTATAATGTAAGTACCTTAACAATTAGACAGGCATTCGTCTGGACGCTAAGTTATCACCCAAGCTACTATCTATATAGACTGGAAGAAATTGACTACACAAGCTTCCTAAACCACTGGAGTAAATTGGATTAAATATTGTGTGTATATTTCAAAAGGTTTGTCATATCGACAGCAGCTCCTACCGGATCCAATTTCTCCGCAAACCATCTTAGAACCCGTTGAAACAAAAACCAAATTTTGACCACTTTGGTCCAGCAGTTTAGGAGTAGAGTGACAAAAAAACAGGTACAGTCGATTTTTTATGTATCAAGATGTGTGTGCATAGATACTTTTTCGTCGTCGCATATGAAAGAAAAAGTAAATGTGGATTTTAGCCCATGTGACACGGTGGGTAATGAGCAGAAACGTGATTTATAGATACAGTCACGACGGCATCCCAGCGGATGGTGGGGAGTGAAACGAATGATAATTCAGCGCGATCTGCCTCGTGAAATACGGCATTTTTCGTTTTTTTTTGCGCCGCTGTGAATTTCCACTTGAATGGATTTATGTTTCTTCGGTGGATTCGTGTTTATTACATGTAATCAAGTTAAGCGAGTAGCGATGTGTTCACGAGTGTAGACTACAGAAATCGATTTGCTGTTACCTATAACACAGGCATTAAGTTGTCTACCTTAGGGACAGACGTCCGTGTGTCATATAGTCCTGTATATATATTTTTATATTTATATACGATATGATAGATTTAAGTCAAGTCTTTTCAATGCTGTAATATCGGGGCTTAAAGGCATCGATGTCCATGACCTGAATCTCACAGCGCGTGCAGATTTGAAATTCATATCTGTACAAGGATCTTGAAGCGCTATATCGCCGCACCAAAAAAAATGTCTAACCGTGGCAGACGCCGACAGCGCTTACGTTCCACATTACGTCATATCTTCCGCGTACGTTATGTCTATTTCAATTCATAAGAAACAAGAGACACGTCTAGCGAATAAATCAAAACTTTATAAACAACACGGCTAAAGGAAATTAAACTCTATCGATATAAGTAATGAAGTTGTTTTTTCGTTGTGGTTTAAAGTGACTATTGTTTACCAAGGAGCTATTAAAATCAGCACATTTCCTTTAGAGTTGGATGCCGATCAATGGCTTTACGTCAGACGGCCATGTTTGATGTATTTGGTCCTTCGAGCCGCATTCCTTTCCACATTCTCTCTAACACGTAACACATCCGTATGAGGCATTCTATGGAATTGTAATTTAAATGTTCATAGAATGAGGTATTACTTTCCATCAATTCGTAACTACCAAGATAGTATTACGTTGATTTGTGAATGGCTGCGATTTCAATAGAAAACTTCTTACGTTATTAATTAAAATTAGTTGAAACTTCACATGTTTTCCGAGTTGAATTCATTGATAGTTTCATCAAATTGCGAATCCCTAGTTCTTTTTTTGAAGTAAAACTATATTACGTGTGCTTGACTTGGGAAGTAAGCTGGTGAAAGCGTGCCGATAGCGTTAGGAAAAGCGTGATCGGGCGAGGCGACTATATTTCGTTCTTGAACAATTTTATATTAAGAACCTTTCTTAATATTTAAAAGAAATTGATCCTTCATGTTCAACATCATTGTTTTCAAAATCCATCATTGTTTTGAAATTGGGGTAATTTTTATTATATATCCAAAAGTATATGCTCTTATATATATATATATGGATTGAATTATTAAAATCTCTATCTCAAAGGTATAAAAATGGGTTAAAATCCATTAGTTCAATCCTCGGTGGGTTATCGTCGTAGCTACTCGTAGCACAAGTTTTTGAAAAGATACGAGGCATATCTCAGAATCTTCTGAATATATTACATGTGTCACCAGTAAATACTTAATCAGCCGTTCAATCTACAGCCTAATCTCCTTACAAACGGTGCCGTTCAACTAACTTCCTAAATGATATTCAACTATTTCATCTAACTTGTCTAGCCTGTTCAAAGTTTAATCAAAAAAATAACTACGAGGTTTCGACACTGGTTGAGGTCGATTTATCTGTGTTGAAAACAGATAGTAGTGAAGTTCGGAATTTTTTGGAATTTACTCCTTAGGAAACGATATATGGCCCGTGGTATGTAAAAATATGGGTAGTAAAATCGAATGTGTCAGATATTACACTTTCTAGTAAACTCTAGTACGCACACAATTTTTTGTCTAAATCCAAGAAACACTCTGTATAATAGCAATAAAAGAATTAGTTGCAATGACGGCTGTATATTATTCAGCAAGTTAGTTGAACGTTGAGTAAAAAGCCTAGGCATTAAACTGAAAAGCTGATTAAGCTAGTTGGCGACGACATATACACTTATTAATGCCGTTAGAATAAATAGCTGCTTTATTTAGGGCAGCAAGTTGATTTGGGTCAACTATGTTCATATTTGTTTACATCTGTTGTGCCGTCTAAATCGATTTGTCATCCGAACAGGGATTAGTGTCGATATCATATCTGATATCGATACACCATATATTGGTTTATGTTACCACTTAACTATCCTACAACTAATTAAAAAACACATGACATCACCCTTTTGTTTTTTTTTCTTTTGCTTGATTTTAGATGCGCAAATATATTTCTCTTTCAATGTTAGCATTAATCACTACATAACCGATCACGAAGGATGCCTTTTCCGCTTACAACCAAAATAGTGCAGTAACGTAGGAAATTTCATCACTGCACTTTTTCTTATATATTTACCACAGAAGCTTAATATCTTCTTATAATTATGTTACATATAACATGTATGCATTGGATCAAAATGACTACTTATATTAACTGACTAAAAATCAAAACCGCCTGAAAAAAACCGAAAAAAGAAACAAATGGCGTGCATTATATGTCATTGTAAAGTTTTGATACAACATAATATGTAGCACAAGCTTAAAATATGGAAATATATAGCGATGCAGTTGTACGAAAGGTATGATATTAATATTTTTTATTCCACTTGTTTTCCAGGCCCTCGGCAACATGTACTTCGCCCATTCCACTCTGACTGATCTCAAAATTTGGGACTTTGATATCAAATCGTACGTAGACGTCGCTGCCAAGGAGATCAACAGCGGTAACATTGAAAAGGTCACCACCAAAGAAAAGGCCAAATTTCCACAGCATTTCTTTCCTGAAGTAAGTAAACGTCCTTGCATTCAAAATTTAAGACCTCAGACTACGGAATTCTAATTATTCTTCAAAATTTCTATGATATTCCTTGGAAAATAAGCTGCCAGTCAGAGTCACGTCGAATATTGTTTATTAGGTGGGTAGGAGAGAAAAAAACAACAAAAAATATTGATTTACAGCATACTCGAATGGATGAAAATGAAATTTTTAATATTTTACTTTTAAATTATTTTCTTACAATTAAGAGATATTTAAAAAAAATGGTATTTTTAAATTAGAAAATATTGCTGCGGGCGCAATACAGATCTAGCTACCTCCCGGTGAAGAATTTTATTTCGACATTGCAAACTGACACTCGAATTTCACAAACGTGTATTCATTAGACGGGCGGGCGGTTCTCCTACGTGTCTACCGAATCTCATGAATATCTGCACCATCAGGAGGCTCGCAGACGCGTTGCCGGCCTTTAAAGACAAGTTTAGGCCACCGAGAACTCCCATAAACCGAACGGAATGCAAAAACAATACCATCACTTGACGTGACAGCATTGCCGTCACTTCAGGTCGATCTTATGTGAGAAAGACTTACTGGTACCTCGAAGCGCCAAACAATTGGGCTGCAGACCAAAACCTCTGCAAACGTGGCGATATCTCTAATTACTGTATAGATATAGTGATTATAGTGTCGAATCGAAGCTGATACGAGTGACGTTTTCCAGTGCAAGTGGTCCCGCAAGGGCTTCCTGCGCACGCGCTGGTCCATCCGCGGCACTGTGGTGGAGTTCGTCAACATTCACCTGTTCCATGACGCCTCCAACCTCCTCGCCATGGAGCCCTTCCCCTCGGTGAGTGGTTTTCTTTAAGCAAGACTTATGCATAGCTATTTCATTATGCCACACCTAGTGTTAACCGGATCTAGGTCTGTTTCCCCCCCTATTGTTACACAACAGTTCTCATATGCATGTTTTTCAGGTGTACTGCCGCAGCCGCAGACGCGCTCTCCGTCATACCCTGCGGCACCTGCACTCGGACGTTAATGCGGCTCCGTACTTCATTTTTGGGGACTTCAATTTCAGGACCGACACTGGAGCTGTTGTTACGGTGACTATCGCACTTGCATAATCTTTATATATAAAAATCGACTGTACAAGCCTTCATCAATTTACTTCTCCTAAACCGCTGGACCGTATTGGATGAAATTTTGTGTGTATGGTCGTAAGGGGTTCGTAGATGGTTTGCAGATAAATTGGACTTGGCGCTGCCGTCGGAATACACCCCAAATTACTTACTTTTTAGGGTATATATTCCGACAGCAACGTTGTTTCTCGTTATAACACAAAAAGGGCTGTGGTTTTATGACTCTTGTTTGTTTTATTTTATTCAAATGATATCTGGGAAGGTTTAACAATAAAGAGTGAAAATGAAACTCAAAATAACAAAGAAACCTAAGTATGCGTATTATACCGTGTCCTTGTTCATTTCTTAAACCAGCCAGCTCACTTAGCCCAGCGGATTCGGGATTCAAAATTAGAATTATGCGAATTTATCTAAACTTCGTTTACGTAACGCTTTAGAGTGAAAATGTCTGTTATTTTATAGACTACTAAAAATGGGAAAATTTTATAGTAGTGGAAAAGAGTATACCGTCGTAGTACACTAATAGATTTCCCTGCTTGTTATAGATTGTTTGCGAAGTTACGTTAATTACGTTTGTGGACTACAAGCTGCGAATTTTTATAATCTTTTGTGCTTATTTTACAACTTAAATTTAATTTAGTTGTAGATTTATGCGAAATTGTACGTTTTTTGCGAAGCGCCGTTT
>JANCMC010046304.1:1631529-1652917 GCA_024363005.1 Charaxes varanes
TATAAATAAAATTGGATAGCGCCACAAAAAGTGTGATCAGGCGAGGCGAACGGTACTTTATGTATGTTGGCTATACTGTGTCTAGTATAATTTAAATTCGAAAACATACACGAAGTCGGTATTGTGGTTGGGGTGGAGGTCAGTCTATCTGTCCAAATCTAGACTTTGCCGTTTTGTAAAGAGGCTAGGTTGTTAAATAGACGGCAAATTAAGCTAACTGCCTGCGACATATTTACATACATATAGATGGAGTTAAAAAAGTTGTACTTCAGTCATGTGGTCTGAAGCACACTCGTTTTATTTACTAATTGTATGTAGCCCAGTCGGATTAGCTCAAAACACAGTCTAAATTAAAAAAAAACTTGACGAGTTTTCGAGTTTAGACTATTAATGACGCCCCCCCCCCCCCAAACATTGCAGCAATAAAATTTTTGCCCCCAATTTTTTTCCTGTTCAAAGTCTAACCTGACTAGGCTAATATGACTATGTATACGATCCAAATGATGGTTGCTTTTCATCCGGTAGAACGTGTGTTTTTTTTTAATATATTTAAAGACTATAGTGTTACATAATATATTTGTAAGTAAAACAAAACTTGTTACCTATATTTTCAACCGCGTCCAGACGCTAATTAACCCACGCTTTAATATATTTTCCCTACAATGAATATTTCTTACCGCAGAAAGTGACGGAAGAATTAACAGCTTGTCGTCTTCAAAACGGTGCAAGCGTTGATTCATCTAAGCTGCAATATCGAGCCAAGTCGGACGACAGAACTATACTCACTGTGGGGAAGAAGGAGTTTGCGCATGTCGATCACCAGAAGATCTTCCGCGAGGCCTGGGTAAGAACAGAAGAGAAGTTAGAAGGAAACAATATAAATCTATAGATATGAATATAAAGGAGTGTTTTTTGTAATGTGGAAATAAAATTATTTTACAAAGTGCATTCGACTACATGTACGATACCTGTAACAAAAACACACATTGAAACATCTTTTGTCTGTATGTCTGTCTGTATCAGCTAGTGTCCGAAACACATTTCCATAAAACAAAATGGATCTGCCGATCCTATGCACCTCATTATCAACTATATTTATTAATTTTTAAATATGTAGAGAATTTGTAGTATACATTATTGACGTTATATAAAATACTAGCTGTTTCCCGCGACCTCGTCTGGATAAAATGAAACTTGATCTAGACCTTAAACTGGCTCTAAAGAAAAATCTGTTCTTAGCGGATGTCTACAAACTAAAAAGATGACATCTAAAATTTGGATGTGCTTGTTCCAGCTGCAGAAATACGACCGTGAGCTGGAAGCATTTCGGCCGAACTTGTACGAGTTCCCGGTCAAGTTTCCCCCCACCTACCCGTTCGAGGAAGACATCCACCTGCCCACCCACTACATGAAGACAAGGTTATTATTTGAGTTTATTACTGTCATAAACAGCAATGTACATAACTAATCAAAAATATGATTATTTATGGCCCAAGACTATAGACAAATATATATTATTGCAACTCTCTAACTAAAGAGACTGAATCCCAGCCAACTCAGCAAACAAAGCTGAACTCTGCTGCTGAAACAGCATTGGCCATTACATAACTTATCATTTACTAATATTTTGCAAAAATGGACATAGCTGTTACCACTGATTAGGCCACGACCTTCTCATATTAATAAAGTTTACATTCTTTAATTATTGAGGTTTTATTTTAATGTATTAATATTGTATACTTTATAAAGATATGCATCATTAATATATTACAGCATTTGCACATTAGGTTTAGGTTGAAAGGTAATTACTCTTAGTAAGACAATACAGTCACTTACTTAAGAATATGGTTAATATACAATTATTCCATCTTGTTCGTTCATAATGCACCCAATACATTCATAGTTTGAGGTTAGAGATTTTGCTAAGAAAATTTTCAATGTATTGAGTGAAAGCATGCGTCTTATATGTATAGGAAGTTTATTGTGAAGCTGTGCTCCTCCAAAAGTTAGCGTTTTTTTGCCGAAATGTATTGTTCTTGGTCTAGGAATTACCTTTTCTATAAACCATATTTGTGCCAATATTTCATACTCCTCCGTTCGGGCAATTTTCGTAGAATGGTCCGAAACTTTTCGCTTCACTTATTAAAATATAAATTGTCATAGTATATTTAGTGTAAAAGTTTCATATCATTAGTGTGCGTTAGTAAAGGTGTAGGCTCACCGGCGAGTGGCGGCGGCACTCGAAAATGTCAATAGCACATATCCTTCCGACCGGGATCAGGTTCCCACGACCACAGCTAACAGGGAGGGCTAGGACGAACGGACGACCACTGTTTGTTTTATTGTATTCCATTACTACACCGTCCTACCAATTATACTATATCTAATATTGATTTTTACCATACTTAAATAGGTATGGGTGTATTACCTATATGTATATATTTACTAATAATATTATAATGGCGAAAGTTTGTCCGAAACACGGAGGAGGTCGGATATCAGAAAACCTTTGGATGTACGGATGTATTGATGTCTGGATGTATGCTTGACGCTCTCTCACAGAAAAACTAGGAGCGCTAGGCAGAATCACTGCACACTGCGCTAATGGGCCAGTAAAGGATTATTTGAATGATGAAATAGCTTAAGATAAATTGCTTTATGGGTAAATTAGTGTAAAAACTGTTGACTATTTATTTTGAAATGAATTAATAATCATAGACAGTAGACTAAATATTGACTAGGTATTCCATATGGAATAGTATCTTTAAACCCACGGTTTCTTCAAGTGGGATAGGCGTTGCTTTTTCGTTTCTAGCTCGTCTGGCCAATATGCAGAACTCTCTCCCGTTTATTCCAACAAGTAGGCATCTTAAGAAATTAATAAGTATCTATACAAATGCTAGCGGACCCGGCAGACGTTGTTCTGCACGAACGTAAAAATCAATGAAAGTAGAACCTAGATACCGACTGAACCTAGGTAGCTATGGTAAGTGGAAAATATAAAACTACATACAAGTAAAACAAGGTAATATGAAAGCGAAAGGTCACCTATCTAAAAATTTTAAAAATCATGTGACGTACAGGGATGAAATTTGGCATTTTTGATTTTGCGATAGGGCTATTCTTTGCTACGCTACGCGCTAACTCGGAGTGTCGCGTGGAACAGCTAGTCAAACATAAATTTATTTTTTTGGCTACGAGGATGATCGTGGGAACCGGCAGGTAATTCGTTACGCGGAAGGGATCAATATGGTTAGAAATTATTAGTTTAAATTGTTTAGCGCTGTCATTTGCACCATCGCAGTTCACACGGGTGAACGAAGGATTGCAATGTAAGCGGACTTATGGTGATGCTTAATTTTTTATACTAGTACACACTTTTTTTTTTATCGCTCGCTAGGTTAAGCAGTTTTAACCGCGGCCGGGTGATGGATGGGTGACCCATTCTAACACTATTTACATGTTTCTGTATGCGGTGTAATGATTTAGCAAATAAATATTTTCTTTCTTTCTTTCTTTCTTTCTTTCTATTTTTTAAACTTTCTACATATTATATAACTAGCAGATCTGGCAGACATTGTCCTACCCGAACATTAGATTACTTACTATTTACTACATTCTATTATCCTATAACATGATTCCCCATTCCTGTTCCATTTCCTTTTCGCTTTGCTATTCCCTTTTTATTATACAAACCTTGTCCTAACAATAATGAACACCACAAAAAAAAATTATCCAATTTGGTGCAGTCAATCAGAAGTTATGCATGTGAATACATTTCAGCGACTCATTTTTTGTAACTTACATTGGGATGTAAGCTATCCTATCTTACAAGTTGAATCAAACTGCACACTGCATGCAAATTTGATTAAAAGCGGTTTTGTAGTTTAGGAGTCCACTGCTGACTGTTGAAGTCTTCCATAGACGTTAACTCGTCTTGAAGTTTCACCTAAATATTCTGTCCCAAAACCCTCAGGAAAAAGGATATTCAGACTTTTCCTATGCCTTTACTCCCATGATATATTAACTATGCAATTTGTTCTTTCTCTAAATACATTATTGTGGTGAATGTGTATTATAATATAATGATATATTTTTACTTTATTTTATATTATATCATAGAACATAATAGGAATGTTTAGTCTTCTAAACACAAAAAATTTAAAAAACATTTAGTATCCTCTGCATTCAATATACTTGTACTGCAATGTGTAATTATAATATCAATTTAATGTCCAAAACTGTTAGGGAAAAGTGTATTTATTTTATAAATACCCTCTAAGAAATCTACTAAGTTGTTAATAACTTATGAACAAGATAAATGTCATAATAAATCATTACAATAACAGATACAATATGAATTAGATCATGCAATAAGATGATGATAGTTGTTGCTATGATAATTTATGAATGGCAATCAGTAACAGTTGATCTAACCTCATTACGTACAATAATTAAGATAAGTTTAATTAATAAATTTGTAAAAGCTAACATAATCTAAGTGCCTTATATTTAATCCACTGATATATTTATTGGTAAGAAAGCAATAAAAAATTATATACAAAGTTTTTAAAGTGTCAGTAAATACAAGGTTAACAGTTTTCCCAGTTTCCTTTCTCAATTCCTTCTACAGTTCGAAGCACACTTTTCACAACACCTAAACCCCAAGGGATGTTTTAAAAAAATTCCACATACTATTCTGTGGTAGTAGTCCAATATAAATTTTAGTATCATTTACTAAATATTACTAGAAAATAACGATTAAAAATACTAAGGTCTTATTAAAATCCTGATTATTGAACAAAAAAAAAATGTATTTACCTATTTAAAGAATAAAATTTATTTTAAATAATTAAAATAAATTGTATATTAAACTGAAATTATGTTAATTGGGGCCTGTCGTTATTGATTTAAAATTTGTAATATTATTTTTATTTTTTCCTTGGATAGTTTTCGTATTAATATTCCATAAAACTATATATTTTACTATGTAATTAAGAATAAAAATATTATGTGAAAGAAGTTGTTATTAACAATAAAACCATGAGATTAAAATGAAACTACCTTATACTAAATAGATTATAAAAATACTAGAGGTTTACCTTTGGATCTTTTTCATAATAATACTGTTGGGTGCGTATCCAACGGGATACAAGGTGATCCCGGACGGTGTGCGCCAGGGCGAAGTAATAATCTCTTGGTATTACATAATTTTACAAAAATAAGTAAATAAATGTCAGCCTCTCCCGGTAGAATTGTTGGAATTGGTCACCTATCTATCACCCGGCCGCAGTAAGAGTTACTTAACCTAGCGATCGAGTCAAATGCTACGACCTCCTCATCCTTATCCAATCGGTTACCGACTAATGAATATGGAAATAAACATTTTTGTTCCCAATTTAGATGCTTAAATCAACAGATCGGAAGGGAAGAAAGGCATTGTGACAATAAACAAATACGGTCGGTTTTGGCTAAATATGAATATGCCGCATTGCTGTCCGGCTAAAGAAAAAAGTATGCGGGACTCGTCGCGAGGGAATACATCTTACGCGCGCTTATAATTCGTCGCATAGTCGTAACGAGCGCTATATGATGAAAGATATTATTTATTTTTATATATACCTACATTACATACGGCTGTGATCTGTTACAGTTTTGTTCCTTTTATGTATGTCAATGGGTTTTTGTTTGGCTAAAGGACAGTCGATCGCCGTCTATTGAATTCTGAATTGGCGTTCTAGGAAAGTTTACTCTTTCTTAGCTACTCCTCACTACTAAGTCGTATGTGTACACACCTCACATCGACAATTATACGTAGTATCAAAGCACAAAAAATTACAAGTCACGAGGCGAACTATAAAAAAAAACTGGGCATGTAGTAGTCAGACTGGCGTACTAAGGGTTCCGTACCATCACGTATTATCAGGTTATTTTTAAATTTGTACGTTTCATAAAATTTTTGGACTTTTTTTGTTCTAGTTCTTGAAATTATTGTAGCTTCTTGACAAATTGCATGATTCTAGGTCAACGGGAAATACCCTATAGGCTTTGATTTCCTTTTCGAATGTAGTACTAGGGAAAATGTAGTATAAAAAGCCTACCTATCTTTTGATAGCTATGCTTAGAGGGTTGAATTTAGACAGTTACAAAGGGTCACAGACCTCAATATTTCGTAATAATTTTTAACTTTATACCTGTATGCGTTTCTAAGAAAAAGGTTCTTGGCGGAAAGACAGACAGACAATGTTGAAACAACAAATTTACAGTTTTCGAATTTTTTCATTTACTAGTGCTAATAAATTTTTGGCAAAATTTCATGATTTTAGGTCAACGGGAAGGCTACAGATTTTGCTTCAGTTTGCAAGTATGGGAAATGTGACATAAATAGCCAACGCTTTTGGTTGCGTACACTCGTGTTCTTGAGAAAAAGGGTCTTGACCGGCAGACAACGAAGTGCCTCTATAAGAGTTCCTATTCTTCCTTTGGTGGTACGGAACCATAAAAACACCTAATGTTATCTAACATCCGAGAGAGAACCGTTCGGTTATGATATAATAACATCACATTAATTATTCATAAGCTCAGCAATCAGCTGAGTAATAGATGCACATGTGTGACACGTATTTGTAAAGTCATCGAGTCTACTATCTTATTACCAATTCCATAACGGGTCTCTATGTTTTAGGAACAGGTATTCTAATTTGCACTATTTAAACAACACTTAAAACGATATGACTAGTTTCCTCTAATACAACTTCATAAAAAAACTACTACTGTAATTTTTTTTTAAGAGCAACTAATAAAAAGCAAATTATGCAAGCTGCTATTGTCACACCCCCTATACAGTCCGGATTCTTTCGTTCCTCCCCATCTACCGTTATATCCCTTTTCTCCCCTACTCTTGTCTAATTAGAGGTATCGCCACGCTTGTAGCCGAATTGGGCCAGTGCGTCTGGGTACTAGTACCTCTTTCTCAAATGTAATCGGCGTAAAGTGGCGGCAATGCTGTCACGTCAAGTGATGGTATTGTTGTCGCGTTTCGTTCGGTTTGTGAGACTTGGAAGGTGTGGTTTGAAAAGGTCTCCCACCTTTGCCCAGCGGTGGGACAGTTTAGGCTAATTAAAAAGAAATAGTGTACAATTAACGCGCAAAATATATGAGTGACGTCAAAAAGTAAAATCTGTGAAGAATGATTATGAATCATTTTGTATTTCAGAATGCGCCTACGTTGTTTTGAACCTATTTGTAACTCTAAATAAAATTAAATACAAGAACATAGGAACATGAAAGAGATAACAATATCTTTATTCGCATATTATAAACAAAATAACTGGCGCCTTTTAAATTTAGCAAAGTAAATAGTAAAACTCATAGAAATATAGCAAAATAATGTCATGCATTTTTTTAATAACACCCGTGACTTGGTCCGCATAAAATTTAGAGAGGTTTCTCTGTGGAATCAGTTACCAGCTTCGATATTTCCGAACGGATACGACTTAGGGACCTTCAAGAAAAGAGCATACTTATTTCTCAAAGGCCGGCAACGTATCTGCGAGCCCTCTGGTGTTGCAGTTATCCATGGGCGTCGGTGGTCACTTAGGTGAACCACCTGCTCGTTGGCCCCTTGTTATATAAAAAAAAGGGTTAAACCTCCCTCATCTACTAACTATGAACTACCTCATTGCCGAATTACATCATTGTACGTCCCGCAGTTTTCGAGATTTCTTAATAGGTGACCTTTTATAATATATATAGATAAATTAGTTAAGTATACATTTAAATATATCTTTAGGTATAAATGTACATTTAAAGTATGGAACAACTGAACGAGTGAATGAATAGTAACGATCACGACCCAGATCAGACGATTTCCTGCGCAGCGACATCGACAGGTGTGACACAGCTTAATTGGAAGCGGTGTTCTGAACCTAGCAGATGTGTCCAGGAATCCTGGTTTATACATAGGAAATATAAAGGCCTATTCACAGTACGCCTATACTCTAAATATTGGTTAAAGAGAAAAGAAGTTATATATATATTATAGCACCAGTTCTAAAAGATAGTTGTAAGCTATACTACTAAATTAAATATAAGTACCTGAAAGTATTTCACGTATTATCCACATATTATACGTGAAGCCAACACACAAGATTATTTCAGGAAAATTGTGCGGAGGGTAGAGAGGAAATTTGGCACAAATATAGTTTATATAGAGGAGTATGAGAATGCTATTTTTTTAATAACGTAATCACTATAAATATATTAAATTATTACCTACATTAAAACCACACCCACACCAATGCCAAACGATTTATACACACATGTATACATTTTACTATAGGATGGTGTGAAAGCGAAGTCATGACGACCGTCTAAAATGAAGTCTTTTCCCGCCCTTGAACGCGTGGATATTTTAAACTATGCAGCAGATTTTAATGCGTTTTTCACCAATAAATAGAGTAATTATAGGAAAACGATTATGTATATAGTGTAGAAGATAAAAGCTGAGAATTTCATTTATTTGTAACGTTATGTTGGTAATAACGTATTTTTTTACGCTTACATTGCATGCGCTAAACCTGGCGAGATAGTTCAACATAATGTGGTAGCATTATGATCAGCGATGGCATATGTGTATCCTTTAAATAAAATCCACAGTAAGCATTTATATCTCATACATATTTAAAAAAATGAACTATATACAAAACAATTTTAAGGAGTATGAATTGATCCTAATCTATTTAAATAAGCTAGATAGGTAGTACCTTTTATGCAGATTAAAATTATCCTTTACAGCATTTCATTAAAATGAATTTCTTAGAAGATATGAGAGCTGTGACGTTCCGGGGCAGTTAAAATATCACATTAATCGGGTCCCACTGTTTTACGTGCCTTCCGAAACACGGAGGAGGTCGGATATCAAATATAAATTAGTGCTAAAATGGGTCTAGCACTTTTCTTATAGGATCACGTCGTTGTCCGTCTCTTTGTCTGTCTGTACGTCTGTATGTCAGGACCTTTACTCGGGAAAGCATAGAGCTATAAATTTGAAATGAATACCAAATACTGTGGTCTGCGGTCCCTTGAAGCTGTAAATAACTCATCACTCTAAGTGTATGTAATCAAAAGATACGGCAGGTTATGTCACGTTTCTCATAATACATTTGCAAAGGAAACCTAAAACTTATAGGGTACTTCCCGTTGACCAAGAATCATGAAATTTGGCATTACATCTTGTAGCACAAGTAAAAGAAAGAATCCGAAATCTGTAAATTTGTTGTTGCAACAGTGTGTGTTTGCCTATCCGACTTTCAAGTCCCTTTTTCTCGGAAACGCGTACAGGTATTAAGTTGAAATTAATACCATATATTGAGGTCTGTGATCCCTTGAAGCTGTATAAAAATCAACTCTCTACGTTTACGCAATAAAAAAATATACGCACTTATGTCGCATTTCCCATACTAGTACATTCGAAAGGGAAATCAAACCCTAAAAGATACTTCCCGTTGACCTAGAATCGTTTAATTTGACAAGCAGCTATATATTGAAGTACAAGTATAGGAAAAATTTTAAACCGTGAATTTGTAGTTATATCAAAAAAAAAATGTAGTGATCAGAAAAAAATCTTATGATTAGTATAAATTGTAAAATAACCTGGTAAAGTATTACGTAATGGTACGGAACCCTTAGTGCGCGAGTCTGACTCAACTGACTTAATTGTACGTGTTTTGTAGAACAAAAATAACCTTGCCCGTGTTACATTTTAAGACCGTGGCTAAATAATAAAACTCGTTGCAGTTTAAATCTGTTTGTATGACATAATTTTATACTTCAGTCATGTGACCGCGAAGCGTAGGTCATACGTTGACTTTCTCTTTGTTGACCTTCCTCCTTTAATGGTACCATTTGCTAAATAACATCGGTTTACTTCGCATCGAAGTATTCGTGCTAAGCCCTCTGGTTAGCCGCTCGCATTGACAGCCGTGTGTTTAGAATTAAATAGGTATCAAGACTGCATGTTGCAATTTACGACGTGAAACGTGCGAGTTCTTGAACTTTCGCCTCAGCTCAGTAAAAATTTACATACAAACTCATTCTTAACTAACAAAGTGCGTAATTTGTACGTCATTGTTGTTGGTTTTTTTTTTTATAATAAAGGGCAAACGAGCAGGCGGCTTTTACATAAGTGGCTACCTACGCCTACGGACAACTGCAACACCAGAGGGCCTTAGATACTTTGGCGGTCATTGAGAAATGAGTATGCTATTTTCTTGAAGGTCCCCAAGTCGTATCCGTTCGGAAATACCGAAACTGGCAACTGATTCCACAAAGGAATTATGGGTTTTTAATTATTATTATATAAATGATTAATAACTAATTATAGTTGACAGAATCAGGCGCTTGTGTGGAAAAATCCACGATCTGTACGGATTTATAGAGATAAACGGAAAGAATTTTTGCATAAAATTGACTAACACCCTTACCGTCTCAAAATATTTTGCAAACTATTTAATCTGTTAGTTTCTATCTATATATTGGGCATGTTTTTAAACTATTATGTTTGGCTGGATATTAAGTTACTTGCAGCAATACAATCACTTATCTAATGGTTGGTTATAAAGTGCTATATATAATTATTATATAATGAAATTTTTTACCAATAATTATGGTTCCTTACTCTGCAACGCGATGGACCCGGCACCCGCACAGTGAATCCATGGAATTCTAAGAAATTCGTCTCACCTCACCCACTCACTCAAAGGATCTTCCAGCGATCGGGGCGCCTTAATGCATTTCCCGGCGAGAAAATATAAAGTCAGACCAAGTCATGTCAACCGACAAAACTGGAAACAAAGAATCATTGTCCTCTACTTGGTCACGGGACCATATGAGTTACATAAATTTACAACTCATCCAAAGGATATAGATATATTTCTTATTACTTGCACCACACGCTATATCCACCGTGAATCTCCACGTGGCGATAAATATAATGTCGTAGATAACTCCAATACACTCGCACCTACTCGAATCGCTTGTCAATTACGCATTTTTAATAAGCAATTACAATAAAATGGCGAACTCGGTAGACGAGCCCGATGCAACCCTCGCGGATCTTCTCAAGGATGGCGAATATGTGCCAACGAAACAGGACTTGCAGGAGTTGTTGAACTCGGATGAGCTGGACGATGAAGCCAAGGACCTGCTGAGGCAACTGCTACTCGGTGATACTCCGAATTTCCCTGGGCTCTACAGCGGTAGCACATACATGGCGGTTGGCTTTGTAACGATCATTTTTCTTATCATTTGTAAGTTTACGTTTTTTTTTTTTTTTTTAAAAAAAAGAATATTAGCTGTACTTCTAGGTATGTCTAATATTTCCACTTCCTCTCTACTAAGCTTAAATTAAAAGCGTGTGTTAGGAGTGGGTGCGACATTACCCCAGCTGCGGCGGGGTTTGAACCGGGTGCCTTGCGGATTTCAGGAAATGTACGTATTTTTTTTTTGTTTTATCAGTGAAGATTTTGTTCATACATATTTAAATTATACCTGTCAGAAATAATAGTGGAGCTGTTGTACAGAATTACAAAAAAACATATAGTAAGACGTCTTCAATAGAAATGAAACAGGGGTAAAATATGCGCGAAGCGATTATTTTCATTTGAACTTATCGATGGTAATCTATCACCAAAATATTTAGAGTACCTAATAGTCAAATAATTAGCAGCCGTTAATGGCCTGAAATCTAAATGAAGCGAAAGGGGAACAACTATGGCCAATGTATCGCTAAAGTTTGTAAAAATAAGACAGACGAAATTCAGTATGGTATACGTATCCAATAGAGATATTATTCTAAAAAAAAGTCCTTAAACAAGAAGACCATTTATAGAGGTAGCCTAAGATGTTCAAATGATGACGTCATCTAATACTGGAGCAAAGAATATTCATGTCGTATAAGGATAACGTACGCTCCTGTAAAGAAAGCATTAAGAGTGTCGGAGTGACAAGAAAGGAATCAATCGTGACAAAAGAAGACTAGAATGTAATGAAAATTATAAAATGACGGATATATCATCCTTATACTTTGAAAATGCATATATCCCACTCGATAGTTGAAGGAATATGCCTAGTTAAATTAAATTTCGATCTAGGTCGATTATCGCAGAGTATTGTCTTATGTAACATCGATTTATCGAAAAGTGCTCAGTTCGACACGTCTTCAACTGAGTAAACATTAAACTGATAAGAGATAAAGCGTGGACTGAATTACGTGTCCCAATTGGGTTTAGCAAACTTTTACTGTTTTTTATTAAGTTCAATTCATTTCCATCGAATGTTGGTTAAATCATTTGTTAATTATAAAATCATCTTTTTGTCTATATATGGTATAAATTAGAGGTAGCGCCATGCTTATAGCCGAATTGGGCCGGCGCGTCCGGGTACCAGTACCTCTTTCTCACATTAGATAACTTGGGACAAAAGAGATTTCATATTTGTTTTGTAACAACGCTAAGATAATTCGTGTATAAGCTATAAACTGTAATGGGGGATTTTAAGACAGAAAGCGCAGATTTAAGTATCTTCTCCGTTGTCTTTAAGATTGAGTGCATACTATGAATACAGATGAGGAATGGACCGAGGGTCGTGTTGTCATCAACTAATAATAGATAATTTGCTTGACTGCCAACCTCTGTTTTTATATATCCAAATGTCAAAACCATATTTTGGCTTATTCAATGCGGCGTACACCCTTTGTCGGTCGTTTCATTATATTTGTGTGTAACCTTTATTAAGTATTGGATATCTCTAGCTGCGTGACAGCGACAGCTCATGAGGCAATAATGTCTCCTTTAAATTTATCTCTCGCCCCGGGGGAGTCCCGCGGGACGCTTGCAGATAACTAGCATCCCGCCGGGCTCTAAATAGCTGTATTGATAGCAATATGAGTCGCATTATTTTTATGGAGCTTATTCCGAGTAAGCCGCCATTCGATTTTGTACCTAGATTATATAAGTGTTAAGTTGTATTCAGATCGGTAGATGAATTCTTATTAAGGTCTATTATCAAATAAGAAATGTTACAGCTTGATACACCGCAGTTTTGTACATACATTCCAAAAGTATTTCTTACTTTTTTAGCAGATCCCACGAGAGAACTGTTTATCATAAAAAACCCTTAATAAGCTGAACTGATTTTGATCTATTCTAGTCTCTTGGATAAAAAATTTTGATATAAGTAAATACGACTATTACTAATTCCCATGAATTAAAAACAAGAAAATCATCATCCACACTCAGTTCAGAAGGTGCAGATATGTTATTATACAATGCATTAAAAATCTTATATTTGGTGTTAATTATGAATATTGATACCATTCCTGTGAAATCGCCATTGACGTCAATCTCGGAAAGCAAAGATTTGCACTATTCTCAGCCATAGCACAGCGTAAAATAGTGCAAGGCAAGAATTTTTACACTAACCGAGGTGAGATGCCACGACAAGACTGAAGACTGTTGTGGCTAAACAAAAATTTCAAGGCGCTTCGTCGCCGCCGGTCTCGGGTCAAGTCAACATTTCGCCGTATCGTCAAAGCGGCGCAAATAGCCGGCCGGCTCTGTAAACGAATTCTATGCACCACATGCACCGCGCTTGCTTGTCTAATAGGTACTCGTGCCGGATGCCACTCGACCAAAGTCAAGGCGGGGTCAACTGCAGTACGCTTTTAGAAATCTTTGGCGTTGCCGCTGGCTGCAATTGCAAGGTCTCCTTTTTATTTTTTGATTTGTACACACGCTGCGGAACTATTCATTTTTTGGTATGTGTGTTTGAGGTTAGTTTTCCGTGAAAAAATATGCGAGTTAAAAATTTAACGTTTCTCTATATTGGGGCAGAACATGCCCCAATTTTAGTGTATAGAAAAGAGTTGATGCGTCAAATAAGATTTAGAGTAAAAACGTCACGCAATGTTTAGGACGTCTACGTAGACGTTCAGTATCTATCGAGACAAACAGACAGATAAAGGTTAACAGCCTTACGGCATACCTAATCTGCCAAGAATAGCTCCTGTTACAAATTTGTAACCTTGTTCTTATTATGAATTATAATTACTTATGGCTAGCATCCACGTTACGGTATACCGGGCGGATTTTTGTGCTAGTTTGTCTGACGACACGCCGGTAATGTGTACGGAGACGCTCCGGACTATCGTAGAGAATGTATTGAAAATTGTTAATCGGTTTTGCGCCTGTCGCCTGCCCCGGTTCAAATGACCTCAATTAACAAGCGAATAAACTGTAACTTGAATAAGGGATGGGGCGAGTACAAAAGATCCGGCCGGGTCGAAGTGCATCCGCGGTGCGGGCCCCATCAGTAGCAAAAAAAAAATCATTTCAATCATTTAAGTCATTGATATATTTTTAATGTAAGTTTGTAGAACTTGAAGTTTTTATAATACTAATAAGGATTAACTTGAAAATAGTTTTTAAGATTTGTTCATTAAATCTTGAATATTCTAATAGATATGATCATTCCTATTTTATATAAATAATAATATTAAAGCGTTTCCAAATAGTAGTCATCAATTTACCAAACATAGATTAAATTTTGTCGTACTTTACTAGAATTGAAGAATTATTGAAATTGTAGATCATTTAATACCATAATGCTATTAATAGCAATATGTATTGACATAGAAATTATAGCGTTATGTTTATTTAATTCTGTATTTTGCAAAACAAATTATACGTGTGTTAATTACTTTCCGGTTAGGAATTCAGTTCGCATATTAGCAATTGTTATGGGTTTGATTTCGGCGTTAAGACTATATTTTTAATTAAAAAATCATAATTACTTTAAAAAGTCAAACAAGAGAGCAAGAGGAACTAGCTTGCTTGCTCTCTTGTTTGACTTTTTAAAGTAATTTATAGATCTTGGGTCTCTTGAATACCAGGGTCTCGATGATGGGCGTTCGGATTATAGGCATGGTGCATGATGTGGATCTTTACGTCGCCAGTGGTAGTTTTATGTTGTAAGCCTCGACGGTGCCGATTGGTAAAGGAACTTGATAAGGTGCTCTTGCAGAAACAATAATAAAATAAGTGTGAATAAGCTCGTCTAAAGTTCCTGCTGAAAATCCCATACATAACGCTAGTGAAAACGGAACGTAGAAGACCAAACCAAATGGCGTTGTAGTACTTAAAATCGCTTGCTGCCGGATACTCATTGACCACAAATATGTAAGGAAGCCATGCAAAAACGTACAGTACGTAGGCCCAAAAGTTCAACTGGATACTTGAGCAGTCGCGTCTATAAGAGTATGATCGGCGGTACTGGGTAAGGGTGCGACCGCGGCGGCGGACGTGTGCCATAACCAATGCCACGCACGTTATGGTCAGCGTGGCTGGAAGGACGTCCATGATGCCTGACATGCCGATTCTATAGTATAAATTGCCCCGATGAAGTCGTCGGCAGTAGTCATAATCTAGATCGTAGTAGATGCCGAAACCGGACATTCCAAAGCTGGTGAAAAAAATAACGAAGCACAAAAATCCTATAGGTAGACCTAAGAAAGCCGCATACTCGGCCGGTGTGCAGCAAATCCTGTAGTACTGTTCAGCAGCAACGCACTGTTAAATAATCAAAAAGTTTTTTTTAACAACGATCCCTTTTAGGGAGAATACTTACAATATAGCATATAGTGGAGTGCTGATAGACTTTTACCTAGGAATCCATAGACTGTCAACTGTCAAGAATAATTCTCTTTTAGATTTTTTTCCAATGTAAATAAATTTCTTGAAATTTTGACTATACACCATACTTACGCTTCAAATTTTTTAATTTATTTTCAATAAGGTAAAATAATAACTTATATAATGTAGTAGTATTAAATTATCATTTTAAATAATGAAGACTGAGCGTCGAGAAGTTGAACTTTCTCTCCTTTTTAAATCTTTTTTTAGATTTGATATATCTGAAATAATTATTTATTAAATAATGAAAAAAGGAAGATTGCATAATTTGTTTTAAGATTTTTGTATGCAATGTCATTTTATTTACAGTCCCTGGATTCCTAGTTACTCGTAACAATCCGATTATCTCTGATTGCTCATATTTTATAAATAAGTCTATTTAATAATGTTAAGCATAAATTTGACCTAAATTAAATTGTTGAGCCCAATATATTTTTGTTTATAATAAAATCTTCCAGAAACGATAGGTTAAGGAAAATAGATTATTTAAATCGTTTTTCTTGTATTAAATTTACGACTATATTTTGTGTTTCTAATCGGAATGACTTCAACCGGGCAAAACACGAAGTGGTCTTTGGCAAAAATCCTTTCCAGTACTTGAAAAGCATTTTCAATGAGCGAAGTGGAGCTTGCTCTGTCACAAGAACAGATTTACGAACATTTATTCACATAGATTTTAGCGCCAAAACGCCCTGACCATCATGGCGTCTTGTATGACGTAACAACGTGCTAAACAAGCAACGACAATTTGTTTGACACGCAGTGACGTCACGCGCTTAGATTGCTGTTCGGAGTCACGTGATTTATATAATATATAATCGATTTATATTTTCAAAATATTAAACAATCTAATATATTTAAGTAATTCCACTTGATTTATGTAATATTTAAACCTCTGTCAACTAACCGGAACAAAAATTTATCATGATTTCTTTAAGTGGAAACTACCCTATTAGATGACGCGGTGAAGTGACTTAAGTCGTTAAACAATACTTAACAAAAGGAACTGTCCTTCAGATGAAATGATGGTAGCCATAGGAAGTTCATGAGGATATTGCCTCGATCATGCTCCACTAATTTCAAATATCTTGGTTCTCCTGAAGATATGATTAAAATTCACCTAAATATTTATGTATTAGTACGAAAGTTACAATAAATTTAACTATTAATATATATAATTGCAAGCTAAATACATAAAATTGGATCTGTCTATAAAACAATATATTTAAAAATTATTATTAACTTAACTTTAATTTTTACGTCTAGTATTTTACTATACCCAAAAAAAAAAACACAAAGCAAATTTGTTTTCGGCTTTCAAACTCTAAAATAGAATATAAATTTATACATTTAAATATAAACAATTCATAGACTTTTTAATCTTAAAGTTAAATAAAGGCAAGTTATAGACTTTATAATATTAGAGATTGTTAAGAAAGTAACAAAGATTTATATAAAAGACCACGTGCCTAAAAGTCGGGACTAAGTAAAATAATCTCATACATTTATCCGCTTAAAATCAATACTGTCAGCAAAGTGAGTACAATAGGAAAGTGTTCAAAGTTACAGTCGCTCAATTCAGCTCATTGACAGTAAAACGTAAAGCGCTGAATAACGGTTGTTGGGGCCGCCTTTACGTTCCCGCTAAATACATATGTATCAGAGTGCGACCTTTTTCAATATCCTTTCTTCGAACGAACAAATTTATTGTTCTTTGGGTTCAATACACTAGATCTCTTTTCTTACTTTGTGCTGTATCACCAATGAATGTAAAATAAGACTTTCTGTAAATGAGACAGAAACTATTTGAGGCATTCTTTGAACCGGTGTTACTAAATTGAAAGTACAGGCACGAAGAAAAGTGGTCTGAAGAAGGAAAACGCCTTTGCTTATTAATGCGGCTAAATTCTTATGTCATACTGGAAAAAAATGCGTTTGGTACGATTCTTATGGCGATATTGACGGTATATGGCTTTATTAGGATGATCAAAATGTATAATAAAGTATAGTCGACCAAGAAAGTTTTTTTTTTATATTACAAGGAGCAAACGAGCAGGCGGTTCACCTAAGTGACTACCGACGCCCATGGACAGCTGCAACACCAGAGGGCTCGCAGATGCGTTGCCCGGCCGCGGTAAGAACTGCTTCACCTAGCGATAGACTCAAATGCCTACCACTGATAAAGCCACAACCGCCTCCATATGTATATATATATTATGAGCTAATTTATGGCATGAAACAAAATTCTCATTGGTTTGTATGAAATACTAAACTATTTTGCTTAAATTCTCAAATGAATACGAGGGAAAATTGATGCAATGCTGCGACCCGAAAGCTCTTAACGAATAACCTTTGTAGAGTCTATCTCCTGATGATGCTTCGGTGTCGCGAAACGTGCGTTGAGGCACATCGGAAAGCCAGTGTAGTGTTGTGCTTTGGTGGCGGATTCGGTGGTGTAGCTTTCGGGTTGAAGCATTACACCGATTTTCCCCTCGTATTCATTCGCGCAAAGTAGTTTAGTATTTCATGCATGTCATTGATTTCCGCAAAGTAACGCCTTATTCTATCAGTTATTCTCATTGGTTACTTAGAGAAAGATATATAAAAATGACAATGTGTATTTTCCAGATTTATTAACTGTTTATCTTAAAGTCATACGTCATATATTTTTAGTCTACGTAAGGTTAAGGTCATAAAAATAATAATTGAAACGAAGTTCCTTCTCCTCTATCGATATAGATTAAGTAATGAACCATATTCATCTAGTCTACTAGTATCTCGATGGAGTCGATCGTAAAATTTTATTCCTACCCGCATCTGAAGAAGGCCAACATACCCTTATCCCGTAATCAAGCTTTTAATTAAACTCGAGTTATCTAAATCACAGCGTAACACCGTCCTCATAAAGTTCTAGTGGTAGCTAATAAAAAAGTTATCTATCGAAAAGACTATTACATTAAGTCAATTGAGTAGATCAAAGAGAACTCATGGCGGGCCAAAGCGATTGCGCGGATGCCAACACGCACTTCGGCACAACGCGTGCATACACTTTTTTACGTGACCAAAGCCGCCAGAAGTAAATTTAATTTGTAAGCTTACTCCCTTGATTTAAAAGGAACGTACTTTTAAACTTTTTTAAAGCCATTTATTGTAAAGTACTATACTATTAAATGAGTAGAATAGATCAAAGAAGTTTATGGCGAAGTTAAGACATGCTCTCTAACGTGCAAAATTGCGCATATAGCATGAGACGTGTATATCCTTTTTTAATAAGCTTTGTTTTCATTACTAAGCTTATTTCAGTTGATTTGAAAGAAATGATATTTAAGAGTTTTTAAAACCCTGTTCGTCGTGAGCTCAAACACATTAGAAATTCTTTAACGAACTATATACATACATATACTATAGAATCCCGGACGTCTGTTCCTATCGTAGAAAACTTAATGACTATGTTATAGGTAACAGGCGCCTGTTATACACAAATATATATTTTTTTGGAAACATAAAAATACATACATATGGATAATACATCCAGACTCGAAACGGGAATCGAACCTACGACCGTCGGAGCGGAAGGTAGTGTTACTGCCCACTGCGCCAACGGGCCAGCCAAATTATGCATGTGTATAATGTTAACATTAACGTCCAAATGCTCCAAAACGCCTTCCGTTCATTCCTAACTCCATAACCTGCCATTCATAACTAGTAAACTTGAAAATATCAGCCTCCCCCGATGGAATATCACTCAATAGACAGCGAACAACAACTTCGAGAAAAAAATATGCATTCTTGGAAAAAGTAAAGAACTTCATAATTACCATTTTATATAACTAGCTATCAAATCATATTCATCTTAAATCTTTCGGCACCTCTTATATTCTATAATTAATGCAACGTTAATTCTTATTTTTTGTAGTAATACCGGAGCCAGACATAGCTCAAAGTGTTTGTATATTTTTGTCCTTGAAGACTTCGAAGTTCTGCAAAACTTTGTACAGTTACACAAAGTCCCCGGCCACACTATAATATTGAAATGATCATTCAAATGAAGCTATGTCTGGCTCCAGCATAAGTAGCTTTTCATAATAATTACAGAGCAAAATTCAGTATACCCGGTCAGCTAGTTTATATGTAAATATTTTTAGTGGTCGAATGGCGGGAGTCGTTCTGTGTGTTCGTCGTCGGTGGTCCACCGCAAACACTTTTCGGTCATTGTCCAAACTTTATTGCCCCATAACCATACAAGGCAACTTCGAGTACGCCTCGAGCGTATTTAGCCTCAGAAATATGATTGCAATTACAATAGTCTGTTGAGGTACGAGTATATTGTTTTATTTACAACTAGCGGACCAGGCAGACGATGTCCTGCCCAAACGTTATGTTACTTACTATTTACTACGTTCTATTATCTTATATTATCGCCGTTACCGTTTCCGTCCCTGTTGTTATTAGAAATAATTGAACACGGTGGTTAAGTATTCTAAAATTTTCTAATAGTACTATTAGATAATTATAAGAAAAATACGAGGAATCGTATTTTTTTTTAATTTTTCTTTTATAAAAATGTTCGCCAGACAGTAAAAATTAGAACAAAAAAAGTTAACGAAATCGGTCCAGCCGTTCACGCGCAATGCCGTGATCAAGACAAATTCTGATTCATTTAGATCATATATACATAGATATTATTTGATCATATATACATATATATTATTATTGTTATTTGCGGTATTAACTTTTGTTAAGTAATGATGTTTGTATCTGTATGAAACCAGTTGCCATCTAAGAAAGAGCGAACACATTCATCTATGATAGTATATGGTCTACGATAGTTGCCAATCATCGGAAAAACCGCCGGCCCGATTTCTCCTTTTATATAGAAAAATACTATGTGCGAAGAAATATGGACTCTAAACTGGATATAAGCAAGTGGTATAGATCTAGGTTCTACCACTCTCCTTCTCAATTCACCATCCCTACAAGTTTCAGTAAAAAATGTAATATGAAATCTATTTCGTATCGATTTTCATTGATGTGTATATATAAAAGGGAACCTCAGAAATCTTGAAAACGGCGTGACGTGTTAGGATAAAATTTGACCTGGAGGTAATTTACAAGTTAGTAGCCATCCGCTAAGAACGGATTTTTCGATAGAGCCAATTCAAAGGAAATCTAAGGGCTCTCGCAAGGTTAATTTTACGCGGACGAAATCGTAAGACAGAGCTAGTATAATACATTTCTTAAAACCTTGTCCGTACTATTTACTTTGAAGTTGTGTACATAATAGTTGGTGGTCCATAGCAACCACTCCATGGACGGGCCTGACTTTATAGCTTTATAACTCGAAAGGTTCTTCCAAATATTGTTTCCGAAATCAAAAAGAATGAGTTAAGAGGTTTTACAGTTTTTGCTAAGTCACTTAAAATAAGAAAGTGATCTTCTGATGAACATAATACTGTAATCCTCCCTATAACACGGCAGGTTTTTCCACATTATAGGAAAACGCGTTGTAGGATGATCCTCGTACAACGCGCTTATACGACCCAGAATGCGCAGAATATAAAATTATAAATTATAAAATAATATTAATGCGTTATAAAAGCACCGTGTTATAGGGGGGATTTCTGTACAATGTATTTATT
>JANCMC010046304.1:1653017-1687463 GCA_024363005.1 Charaxes varanes
TTATAAATTATAAAATAATATTAATGCGTTATAAAAGCACCGTGTTATAGGGGGGATTTCTGTACAATGTATTTATTGTATTTGTATGCTTATAATGTTATTTTAAATCGAAGAAACTAAAGACAGCCTGCTGAATTTTATTATTTATACTTTAGTCTATAAGTTTTACAACTGTGTTTTTGTCAAACGCCATAATTTTATATACGTTATCAAGAAACCATACCAATTTGTATAAACTTTGACGACATATACTACACATAATAAAAGAAGAAAACCTAAACAATAATAATTATAAGGAGAAACGCCGTAAAAATACTATATGAATTCAGATAAAAGATTTTAAAATGTTTCCGTCATAGACGGGACTGCATTGTCAAAATATCCGACATTTTCTCTTATTAAAAACATTAAATACACGTTGGCGGTTAACCACAAAAATATTTATATAATATGTATATTAATTATTTCGCCAAAGCGGCTCTTAAGTAAGTTATTAAGGGGCATGAGTAAAAATGTAAAACATTTTAACTAACCCGCTATGAAGTAAGGAATTCAAATTTATTAAGAGCGGCTGCCGGAAATGCACGCGCCGTGTGTGGGGTAAATTGTATGGAAATTTACGCGCGTGCGAAATGAATTTGTGCCATAATAAATCCAATTTGTCAGTACATGATATGTGGTTTCTGAGAACATTTGCGGTAAATATTACAGGATAGATGTGTTATCGATGCATAATGCTTTTTATTGTGTATTCATGTTATCTATACTAGGATATTATCATGACTGCCGATAGCGATTTCATATCGAATGGCGGTTTTGAAATCGTTGATGCATTAAGAGTTTGCTGTATTTATGAATTCAGTTGTGTCCAATGCTGGACACATCTGACAGGACCTCGTTTGGATGACAGGTTCCGCCGTTACAGCTGCCTTTTGTGTATCACTAATTGGTTCGTGTTATGTAACGAAAGTCACCCGTAAATAAACTTAAAATTAACTCAGCTACTCTTAACTATAGCAGCGAAAATAATAAAATGGCTAAGAACATGTCGAGGGACGCCGATATAGAAGGGTTCTGTAATTGATACGGGATAAAGGTATATGTTAAATAGCTTCAAACGAAGGACGACGAACGACGGAGACAGAGGAGACAGAGGGACGGACAGAACGTTAGAAAATTTTCTTCACTCAATAGTTATAAAAAGGTCCCCGTAAACCGGTGACAAGATTGCCAGTCAGTCACGATTGCCTCGTGCGACTGTAATTACGGGCCCAGTTAATTGAGAGGTTGCACGGTCGAAGGGTCGTCAAAGTGGGGAAAGCGATGGTTTATGATTAGAAAGGCTATAAGCGTGACATCGATTTCAACCTACTTCATATTTGCTAGCGGTTTCTATTCACCGCGTGTGGTCAGTCATCATAATAACGTATCGATATTTTATTACCATGTAGAGATGACCTTTATACCGCTTGTAAAGTTAGAAAGATTAGTTAAAAATTACTCTTTGTTTTCCTAAAAGATTCACTTCCTTCTATGGCATAGTGACCTACAGTGAGTTTTGGCCTACGAAACAAGATAATGCCATCGACTTCAATCGAGTGCCAAGTCTTGCCATCCCGGAGCTGGCGTAGATCATACTTTACGATGTCTTAGAAGCGGTACTGGGAATAGCCAAAATGCGGCAGTCGGTCGGAGTTTTGAGATATGCCTTCTTCACTTAATGATCCTCTTCCATGCTCTCTCTCACCCATTAATTAATAGGTCAATTTTAATACTTTAAACTTTAAATTAGCTGCATCTTGACATTTAAAACACATTACATTAGGACGTCTGATAGTTGTATCTTACGCATCAAAACACAGGGATTTACGGCAGTTATCTGGAGACATTAAAGTGACATGTCACGTGTCTCACCGACGGCCATTTGTCTGGCTGTGTCCCTTTCCACAGTCGTACGATCGTAATGTTCATCTCAATTGAGTAATCAATACTTTCACTTACACGAATAAGTTGCGATGGACATCTTATAGGCATTTACGTCTTCGTTCGGACTTAATGAATATGTGTAATTTATATGGAAAGTTACCGCCTTTTTTGCATTCATCGATTGTATTTTCTTACTTAATTATTTAATGTCACTTTTAAGCTTAATTTAATTTAATTAATTGGAGTAAAATGAATGATAAATATCGGGTTTTCTCGATTGAAAAACAAACCAATAATGATCTAAGATAAGCTACGACACTAGATTTATTCTTAAATAATTAAAAAGAATACGTAAACAGCATTTACTGTTAGCGTTTAGTCTCCATTAATTATGTAATGCTATTTTCAATTCACATAAAATTAGTCTTAATTTTTTTTTTTTTTTTTTCAGTTCCAAATTTAATTTAATTTAATTTAACTGTACAGTGATACATATATTATTTACAATGTAATTTAAATAATAAGGACAAAACTATATACATAATAATAATAAAAACTTATTCTACGCAAGGTACACGGTTCAAACCCCACCGCCGTTGGGGTATTGTCGCACCCACTCCTAATACAAGCTTTTAATTTAAGTTTAGTAGGAAGGGAAAAAGGGGAATATTAGACATACCTAAAAAGTATTCCTAATATTCTTTAAAAAAAATAAAAAATCTAATTCTACTGCCAAAATTCGGTTGTTTCATTTTATAGTTTCTTGGAAATGTTTTATAATAATGAAAGTAAAAATATTACGAATTTAAACATCTAATTAGATAAAACTACATAGATAAGAGAGAAACTTTCAAGCTGGATTGCTTTTCTAAGTAATGAATATTTAACATTTATATTCATTGTTTGCTTTTAATATTCATTTGCGAACTTGAATGTTCTTGTACTGAATAAAGATAGATAGATTAAATATTCCTTGGATTTTCAACATTATAAATATCAATGACAACTGAATAGATTCTATGACTCTACCTATATCCAGTTGTAAATAAAGCCAGGATTTCGGACTATATATGACAATATTGCCACTGTCATATTGTGTATTCAAAAAGTTTAAATGTGGGATTATATGAGATTATATGCAATGGGATTTGTTGACAGTATTAATTACGAGTCCGCTAGGTATTAAACCTACAGCCGTAGAGCGTGCAAATTCGACCGGAGCAGGTATTACGCTTTGGTTACGTCCATTGTTGTTATAAGTACATAACTACGCGCTACGACTTACGCGTAGCACTTTGCTCTACATTGTTAATGGTTTTATTTTTTTAATATTTGGCAACAACGTGCAACGGCAATACAGTAACAGACAGATACGTACATTATATTCCAAGATAAAATTCGAGATCAAAAACGTAAATTTATTCGTGCAATTTTACAAAAAGTACTAATATAAGTTGTTAAACTGTACACATATCTTAAACATGTAGAAAAAATATTGCACACTCTTTTCAGTACAACAATGTCGTCAAATATGACGCAATAATATGATGTAACTATTTCAAATATCGTGCATAACCTTTTCATGACGTGCAATATAATAGAAGACCTAAATTCTGGCCTCCTTTTAGATAACGTATGAAAAAAACAGCAAACACTGTGTAAAAATTAATAATTGAATTTACTTAAACGTTCATACTTCTTAGTGTTACAAAAAAAAGTTATGATGCATTACAATGCATATTGGGCATTCGCCACTTATGTGTAATCGATTTTCGGTTTTAATCAAAATAATTATAAGTTGCAGTGATATAAAATAACAAAGTAACACATTTTTAATTATTTATATTTTTAGTAAAATGGTTGAAAGTTAGAGAGTTGGTGGATAGATAAATAACAAATATTATGGTTGAAAAGCATCAAAAACGTTTTTACGTATGTGTGCTAATTATTATCAATAACAAAATCTTTAAGTTAGAATTAATATTATAATGTTTTATACATTTATAGTAAAATTGACTTTTCCTGCCATCACCTCTTTGACAACGTCATTTGTTTGATGTCAAATTCCCTCTTCACGCACGCTTATACCGGAGCCAGACATAGTTTAAAGTGTGTGTACATTTTTGTCTTTGAAGACTAAAAAGTACTACAAAACTTTGTGAAGCTACACAAAGTCCCTGGCCACACTACAAGATTATTGAAATGATCTTTGAAATGTAGCTATGTCTGGCTCCAGCATTATTCTCCTTTTCGCTCTATGTAAGTGTGTTTTAGATATTTCTACTAAATAGTGAGGAGTGTTTTTGAAAGAAAAAAATGAAATAAAATTCATAGATGAATAAAATAAAAAGCTGTATTAAAATACGAGAAGACTAGTTCTACATATTTTATGGAAACAAACAGTGTAGCTACAATTATACATTTACAAAGATAATAAAACTACTGTGGCTTCACGCACTCAACAGAATATTGGCTCAAGCATTCATCGTAAACGTTCTTCACTAGGCTCGATGCCGAATATTGGCCACTGGCGAGCGCCACGATCGACAATAGCACTACGAATGTATTCATGTTGCAGTTTACGGTCCACTTCAACGGCAGGTTCGTCCGACTGCCGCCCGTTTCGCGGTCACAATGTACGGTTGGGACGTCCAGGGCTGGGTTTATATACGAGCATTAATACGTGACGTGTGGCCGAATGCGACCTGCGGCACATTTTAATTGGGAAGCAACACTCTGACTTCTAATTGCAGAGAATATTATTCGCAACAAAAGTGTTATTTTGTAACTATTTGTTCGTTTACCTGCGAGTGCAGTAATCTAATAATCCTTTTATATGTAAACATGAGATAATTTCTCGAAGCTGAGCTCGCTGTAAAAACTAAAGACATCTCATGCAAAGGCAATAAGATAGAGATCGAAGTAGGCCATATAATTATTATAACAATGACTTGTGAGTCGTAGTGTAGATAATATATACAGAGTAACCTACATGTAGAGACAGAGGCTGCTCCAGCATCACAAAACGATTCCGAGACGACGTCTTTTGCTAAACGAATGGCGGTATTGGATAGCGAAGACAAAAGCTCAATTATTGTAGCCTCAGTAGATCGAGTAGGAACGAATAATATTAGTAGTCGTATTGAAGTTAATGAGTTTGTTATATATTAGGACTGTTAGTAAAAATGTTCCACTACCGCTGTCCGCTGCATTTACCGGTCTGTAGGTATATATTACGTCTATAAAACACTTAGTTAATATTATTTGAACCAATTTTAATTGTGAAATGACATTTTAAAAAAGGCCACTAAAATATTTAATTCCTATCACCGATACTACTATTTAATCACTAACAGCATGAAAACTATTCATGATAGTTTATAAATTAGTAAGAGACCTAGTCAAGAATAAGTTAGCTTTCAATTTATTAAACTTGCGCTTACAGTTTGATCGAACCATAACTTCAAGGACATGATAATAATATTATAATTTATATTTCAGTTCATACCTGACGTTTTCAGTTGGTTAATGATAAATAAAAAATGTTTTTAATTTATATAATAACATATTCTAAATACGATACATTATTTGTTCTTATACTATGAATTGTTAACCTACCGGTTAAATTCTTTCGTTCGTCGTACGATCAATTTAGATCTTTATCGTCGATGTGAATTACAAACATTTCTTTATTGTCTAAATATATTTACTTTTTTTTTAATCAAATGTAAATGGAAAACAGTCCTCAGCAGTTGTATTTTTGCGTTGCACAACGTTACTGTAGAACCATTTGCCAGCTCCGCCGCTAGGGCCAGCGATGGAGAATACTCCAGAAGATAACTAGGAGTGCAGAAATTTCCAGGGTCATCCAGTACGGCGACTTAGATTTTCTCGCAAACATTCATAATGGACGAATGAGTAGTGAAACTAAGTTCTGAGGATAGACGAGTGCCCAATTAGCTTTAAAAGCTGTAGATAGTCTTAAAGTTGTATTGAGAAGCCGCAAAGAAAGCTTTATACCCACCCCGGTCACTACACACAACACACAACACTATAACTAAAAACTTAAATCTACTACACACAAAAACGTACAAAAAAAAAAAAAAAACGCTGACAATGCTTGGGACTAAATTGCTCTAACCAAATGTAAATTATTGTGCAATGGTGATTGAATCAACTTAAGAGCACAACGATGTACCGTTTACATCCCCGCGCTATGACATCGTTTATTTTTAATGCAACTCTAAATCTTTTCCACATTAAAGCTCTAACGTGCAGAATGAATGGATTTCATTTCGTCGCTTATATTATTCTACATTTTATGAACGAGAAGACATTTCAGATTTGCTTTTTTTTATTTTTATTGCACGGTTAATAGTTTATTACTCGTAAAATTTTTCAGGCTGCGAGTCAGTTAGCATGTAAACGTGTCATGGATTTTTTTTTCAATTTCTTCTATAGATCTTGTTTCTATTCTTTAAGATTTTCAATACTTGATATTTTCCTCCGATGTTTTGCAGTCATAACTTAAGTTATCAAAGACAACCACTTTTGCATAGAAAAGCGATTACCAGCAATTATTTGAAAATCACAGACGGATATCTCAGTTATCTATATATATATAAAAGCGTCAAGTCACCTATTATGAAATTTTGAAAACTGCGGGTCCTACAAAAATGAAATTTGGCAAGAAGGTAGCTTATAGACAGTAAACATCCGCTATTCCGATTTAGGCGATTGCAGGCCTCTTGAAAGTTTGATTCTACGCGAACGAAATTGTGGGAAACAGCTAGTATGTATAGATGTAGTTATTCGTCTATTTTCTCGATTCGACTTCATTCTACCAAACAATGAACTTGAATCACTCAAATCGCCAAATTACTCGCTTCGGATGTCAGAATTGCTTCTTTCTAGACTTAATGAGCGATCATCACGATCGCCTTGTAGCGCGCAGCAATTTATAAGCGACAGCGTTTTTAGTGTTTCTTTTTTTAAATAATATTAGTAATACTCTCTCACCTACTAGGCTTGTTTTAGGAATGGGTACGAAAACAAGCGGCGTCGGGATTTAAACTGGTACTATTGCGTTTTGCTATTGCTCATCGAAGAGATGGATTGAGGCTCAAAATATCATACTCTTAATAAAACATGAATATAAACATTTGATAAATCAATGATAAAAAGATATATGGAATCAATTCGGACTGGGTTCATATCCCGCCACGCTGGTTTATTGCCATCTAGTAGTAGTTTCGAACCATCTCATCAACTGAGGACTTAGCACGAACTTTTCGAACCGAAGTAAGTCGACGAGTCGACATTACTCAAGATAAAAATGTTCGTGCTAGGTCCACAGCGAACGCTACTTAGCGTCAACGCGGCTATTGGCATTGATTGAAAGCGTGACACGATATAAACGTGGTATTGTGGGCCTTGCATGAACGTTTTCATCCTTAGTAAAGTCGTCACCTCGACTTATTTCGCATCGAAAACTTCTTGCTAGGACCTCTGATTATATAAAGAATCGATTGAAATAAAATTGAAAGCCGATGAACGAACGAAGTCGCGAGAAACAGCAAGTAGTACTATAAAAACGCCTACAATGTGTACTTAGCGTATCAAATCGCTACACGCTTCTAAATTAAAACAAATCAAATGGTTTTCGATGTTACCACTTAAGGGTATCGAGTCACGCGATTTCATACGTTAAGATGTCTTTGAACTGAACTCTTCGTCTTTTTTGTCATTACACACGGGCTCTAGTATCCACTTAACAGATAATTAGAACCACAAACGCGATTTCAAGGTGTTTAACAGCATTATCAGATCGTTAAACATCTTGATACGAAATGCCTTTCTTAAGAACCTTTTATAGTCTTCTTTACATCAGTCATATGGACACTTACCAATGAGGCTGTGCACAAAATAAGAGTCGCACAGAGAGCCATGGAGAGGTCCATGCTCGGTATCAACCGGGAAGTCTCACAAACCGAACGAAACGCGACAACAACACCATCACTAGACGTGACAGCATTGCTGCCACTTCACACCGATCTCATGTGAGAAAGAGGTACTGGTACCCGGACACTCCGGACCAATTTGGCTACAAGCATGGCGCTACCTCTAATATACTTATAGTATACTATAAGATTACATTTAGACCTGCTATGACTTATATTTATTTTACGAGATACTATGGTTGAATCTATGACTATGGAGAAAGGAATGTATATTACAGATTTTGTAGTTTAAATTGTGATGTGTTCACATTGCACGCAACCTTTTTGCTGTACAAAGCATTTAAACTATAAAATGTATAACAGAAAAAAATTGAATGGTTTAATTACACCATAAATAATATTTTCAGGGAAGAAGATGTGTCTTAAAAGACTGTTGCATGATCGAAGATAACTCAGTGTTGCCATCTGAAACATTAGTACCATCATTTGCGAGGTATTCAGGCAACCCAGCTAAACTTATCACCACTCTACCAGAAGCAATGCCTGATCTCATGACAGAGTTTACAAAGGGTTATTATCAGCATTTCCTACCAACAACTGTTAGTTAGTATGTAATTTAAATAATATAAGTGGCAACAATCGTCTTTTAATTTGCATGTTACTACAGAGTATGAAGATAGAATATCTGTCATTACAATCTAATTAAAGGATTTCTTAGATTAAAATACTATTGAAGGAGAAGAGGAAAACTTTAGCACACTAAAAATTTTTAACTAAACATATATGACCTTTATTTAAAATCATAACACCTTTAAATGTATAGTATATTTTTTACACAATTAAAATATTGTTATATATTATATTAATATTTACAATATTGCTAAATAAAAATCCTAGTGTTTTTCTTTGAAAATTTTATGTTATGAATATTTAAAATTGGCTTCATTTAGGTCATATTATTTTTAAAAAATGCTGATACTCTTTCTTCAAAATTTTAATGTTACATGAATAAAATAAACAAAACACTTATTTATTTAACAATAATTGTTGTGTTAATGATTAGCTTAAGTCATAAGTATAGCTTTTACATATAATTATAAGCAGGATTTGTCAAGCACTCATTGATATACAAAGTAGTACTTTAAATAAAGTGGCTACCCGGAAAAATGCCTTTTATTAAATTAAATAATCAATGAAATGTTAGAATGTAACGTTTAAAGGTTTTACATATTATAATAACAGAAATAAAAAAGTTCATAATATAACCAAGACTGACTTTCCGGACGAATTAAGCATAGAGCTGTACATCAAGCATTTCTGAGATCGAAAGACGAGTGAAAATCGTTATTCAATAATCGATATTTAAACGAGTAAAGATTTACATTGACCTAAAAGAAACTTTAGTGAATTTTATGCGATAAGCCTATTCTTTGATGGCGTAAGAAACAAGTATATATAAAAATTATACATGTATAAAATTGCGACTATGTTATTATTATAACATGACATAGATAAATTTCTTAAGTGATAAAATAGGTAAAACTTATTTTCTATTAAAAAAGGTTTTTGGAAAATATAAACTGCAATTTTAGGTTCATTATATTATATATATGTTTATTTGCATCCGTACAGAATTTCCTGACCCATAAAGCTGTAAATCCTCATCCGTACAATCCCTTAAAAGTAGAAGTTTATCTAGCGGTTTCGGATTATTGTAATGCTATTGCTTTATTAGAAAAAAAAATCGTTTAGATGGCACTCACGTCACAGGACTCACAGGCACTCACTGGCCAAATGTTCTCATGCCAACTTAGTCACAAGTCCCAGGCACTGCCCTGGTTCCTTCCTTTGCAATACGATGGACTCGATAGACTCAGCGTCAATCCATGGAGCATTGCTAAGAAATCCGTCTCTTTTAGATTTCAACTAGTGCTGTGTGAATTAACCAAGTTATGGATGACAACAAATGAATCAAAACACTATTATTGAAGTACACCCACTGATGAGCCTTCACCCATCCTGGAATGCCTTTATATACATTATTACGTACTTACTATGTTAGTACAAACATCAATTATTTGATCGCTTAACATAGACGTTCCAAAATCAACGTCATAAACAACTGCAACATATATGTATTTATTTACTTTTGTATGCTGTATTTCTCGTATTAATGTGATGGGAAGGAGATCAATTATTTCATACGTATAATATTCCCTAGCATTGAAAACAAGGCCGAGAAGCGATTCACCTTAATGCCGTATAAAGTGTTAAACCTTTTATTGCAATGACCGTTAAACACTTAACATGCTGTGACACCTCCCGCTGTTTCGATTAAATCTTTACTTGACAAGGCTAGAACTAAAAAGTTTTATAGCGGTCCAACTCTATTAGATTTACATTACAATGATAGATGGCAATACTTATTTTAGGGCTAGCAGACCCGGCAGACGTTGTCTTGCCTGTAATTGGGGCTTTTTTGCTACTAGACAATTAACTAATCACCTTGAAATTGAAATAATAATTTAACATGTCAGTCAAAATATCTAGTAAGAACGTTATCCACCATATTCTGATATACCGACCAAAACCGCATTTATTTGAATTTTTTTTTATAATTGTTTTTAGTTTTCATTTCTTTACTTTTAAACCTTCCCTGAATTAAAACGAATGAAACAAAGTAAGCAGAATTAAAATCGGTAAAGCCATTTTTGAGTTTTAGCGAGACTAACAAACAAAGATGGTTTTTTTTTTATATATATAGAAAGCTAGGGGCAAACAGGTAGACTGTTTATTAGGGTAACTACCGACGATCATGGACAGCTGCATAACAAAGAGGCCCACAGATGTGTTGCCGGCCTTTGGGAAATAGCTATTTTCTTTTATTATTCACAAAGTTGAATTTCTCCAACCAAAATTGCCTCAGAAATGAAAATGTCACTCGTACTACCGCGATGTCACCGTCATGTTCCTGTAGAATCAGCTACATTGATATATATAGTATGAAAAATGAAAAATGTAGTTCTTCAAGTAAAAAAAAATACAATTGTATTGTATGTAAGTTCTATAAAATGTTTTTTCTTCTCGTTTCAAGTTTTAGTTACGTACCGACACGTATTCGTATATTATTTACGAGAAGAAAAATTAAAATGATTTTTAATGTACTTTTACGGCCGTGCGTGGTATGTGTTTTTTTTGTGAAACAGGTATACTCAACATGTGGCACGAATATATGAACAGTCCTCGGAAATATATTTTATGCATTATAAAGCACAATACGAGCGTTTCTTTATACTAACTTATTTAAGAATAAATTAATTCCTAATAAGTATACCAATTAAGGATTTTTAAAAAGAATTTAAAACCAACATTACGAATTCTATTGTTATCGATCACTTCCTTATAGGGCTCGCTTTTACGTCCAATGTTTGAACAACCTTAAGAGATAGAAGTTTCGGCCGATCTTATTATGATTATGCTACATGATATTATCCCAATGATATACTTTTTTATACGCCTGTTCCATCACAGGCATTAGAAATTCATTATTGTTGGAATATTAAACATAAAGATTGTTTGGTTTCCGTAATAGCCGCGTGTGGCGCTGTACAGTGGAACTAGATGGCGCTGTACGGATGACGACGACCGCAGTACAAACGCTGAAAATCTCCATACGAACTAACTCACGCTAGTGAAGTTTCTACTTACGATTACTATATATAGACCTTCCGACGAACAACTGTAGGCGTGCCCGGGCAACTCCAACTAGCCTGGACACAAAGATCTTCCTTTGCAGTGGATGAGCATATCGACCTTCGCTCCCACCTTTCATTCCTCGCCGAAACTTTCCATCTTGGTGTGCCTTCCTACATAAAACATACCATCAATGGTGATGCAGCCATAGATCTAGATCGTAGGTAGTCTTTGAATGCGGTGAGAGAGCTCAAAGCAGCGGGTCCTCTTATGGCTAGAAGAGGGGCAGCCGGCGGTCGACCAGCAGCACTGAGCCAGGCCGCTGCAGCACGCATGCTCTCAACTGCCGTGCTGGATGTAGAGTTGCTATTGCTGACACTTACGCTGTCTACACTTGAATCTAAACAAAACATTAAGACTATTTCAACAAGCCATACTAGAAAAAAGAAGTTTGGATAAAACACAGCTGCAAACAATGTAATTTAAGCAGCGGTTACTTAAAACATATAAGTATTCTCTTTAGATTAAGTTTTGAGGAGTCTGAAAATTGTTACATATTTGCTAGTTACCGAAATGAGCATCAGTACTAGTATAATCTTTAATAGGGCCATGTTCTCTCTTACCTCCGAAGATAATCATTTAAATGATATGCTGAATAGGGCAATTTTGATCTGCGTAAAATGTAGAAAGAATCTAGCGTATTTAAATGGGCAAGGATTAATACGGTTTTCTTTAAAATAGCTTCTATTACGGTATTCTTTCAAATAGCTTATAGATAAATATGGTTTCTGTGGCTTATATTTTGGAGATAAATATATGCCATTGCGGACTTTATTATAGATCTTTTTAATATGTACAATTCCATAGAACATTATTTTCTTCTATCTCATAAGGTTTACTAACTAACACGCGACGTAAGCGCATAAAAATACGTTCTTTATGACATCTCGTAACAAATAATTGAAATTCTCGGCTTTTATCTTCTATAACATAAATGTATTATAGACATGAATCTTCTCTATGAATTGCTCTATTTATTGGTGAAAGCCACCTTAAAATCTGTTCAAAAGATCTGCGCGTACAACGCTGGCAAGCGACTTCCACATAGCATGATAATATTTGATTTCCTTTCCTTACCTTCTTCTAAAGCTATCATGTCCATAAGAGTAGCAGGGGACACGGGTCTAGTGTTACGACTAAGAAGTTCCTCAAATGCACTTTCTAATTTCAAAACTCCTGAATTGTATAATTGATTCTGGAACATATATTTTATTTTGTAAGCAATAGCTTATAATTGTTATTAGGATAATTGTTAAATTATGAAATATTTTAATAATATAGGATACTCCATAAATATATAAAAAGTTTCATGATCAAAAAAAAAAACTTACAATATTTTCTAATTCAACACTCTGTGGATTGTTTTTGTTGAAATAACTTTGGGCCTCTGCCAATTTATCTAGAGCCTGAAAAACAAATTCTTATTATTTAGAGAGAATTTTTACCCACTGCAAGGCAAAGCCCTCATGTAAGCCCTCAATAAAATAATTGAATTCACATCATTGTCACCGAACGCTTTCCATGAGCTATAAAGGGTGTATCTGACATCGTAACGCAAACTGTGATAAGGCTACATTTAATGTCCTAAATAAGGTTACGATAATCATTCATATCGGAAATGAGCGGTTACAGGTATTGCCATCTTCATCCCATGCTCGAGCGCGATTTTCTTGTATTTTATAAAAAAAAAATATTTTTCACTAACACAACTACTAGAATGGTGCCAAGTCATGAGAACTACCATAAAGGATATATGTAGGTAATTCTTATATAAAGTTGATATTTTTTGTCCTTTTATTATTTTTTGTAGGTGTAATGTTTTTATCTAAACAAATATTTTAATAAAAGGAGTATAGTAGAGTGCAGAGACGAATGAAAGCAGAATAGAAGCTAAGAGACTTGAAATTCAATGCGTAGTGTCAACTTATGACCTTATATACCTGAATTCTTTAGTGAGACTGTATTTTGCTACACAGGTATCGATAAATCGTTGCGATTTAACTGTGCAGTTCGAACTTCGTAGTTTTATCGATACGTGCGTAGGATTAAACTGCACAGTTATATCGTTGCGTTTGGATGGCGAACGCACATTTCGATGGTTCTTCACGGAGCTAGCTTGCTGCGTTTTAACTGCACAGTTGGACGTAAGAGATTTATCGATACCTCTGCAGCGGTAATTAGTTACTCGTACTTATCTTTTAGTTATTTGACAAATTAATGCCTTAAATTGTCTAAGAGGTTGAAACAAGATCTCTGGCTCATCCCGGCTTACAAAATGTAATTACTTAAACAAGTAACCCGGCTCCTAATTTGATACACGGAACGGGAAGTATCCAGCTTAAATTAAAGCCAACAAACTGCAAGGTCACCGTTACAGAGTTCATTATGACAACGCAAGAAAAGGTACTAACTTAATTTGTTTTTCCCGCCTTTTAATAAGAATTTTCTCATTTTTTTTTAAAGAATATTATTTTTAAAATAACATTTTACAAAATGTCTGACACGATTTTGAATATTTTTTGCTAGGATCTCTAAAAAGTTTTTATTTATTGTCTGTAAAAATATGTTATACATTAAACATTTTTTGTTCTACTTTATCGTCTTTGATACTGAGATCCCTCTCAAGATCTTTCCGAATTAATGACCACCAAGTCAAAGGCTGGCGATGTCTACCTTGTGTTGCCGTCTTCATATAAATAAAGTATACAAAATAATTAAAATATTGTAAAATAATACAATATACACTAATATATAAAGCTGAAGAGTTTGTTTGTTGTTTGCTTGAACGCACTAATCTCAGAAAGTATTGGTCCAATTTAAAAAATACTTTCAGTGTTAGATAGCCCATTTATCGAGGAAGGCTATTTACCATCGGGCCAAAAATTTTCACCCAATTTATACGCGATCGGAGTCGCGGCTAACAACAAGTCACATATAAATACATTATAACAAATAGGTGTCCGAAAAAGGTAATTTTGTTATGCAAAAATTGTCCTCTCTTGATATGGGGCTGGGAAAGACCACACTAATTTATTTACGTGATCCTAGACAAACAAAGATGCGGATCTGTGCCAAAATTATTCAAAGTTGACACCCCTATTTTCAACAGACGATTGAGCGAAAAAGTTTTTTAACGTTAAAAAAAAGTAGGCCAGCAGACTTTACCGCCCGTGTACTGTAGCCAGGTATCTTATTTTTGTAAAACCTGTTCTGAATCTCTCTCTCCCTCTCTCTATATTGGTATATATATATATATATATCTCTTCTTCTTCTTTTAATAATAATTAATATATCTTCTTCCTAGTGTTATCCCGTTCTAGTAGTACCAGCGTCCTCCCAGTACTACTACACCGGGATAACGCTACTATGGACAGTTACTATGGACTTAAGAAATTGTACATTAAATTTTTGTTCACAATCGGTAGGATGTCTACCGGACTTGTAAAAACTAAGCGTACATACAAAACATTGCCATCTCGTTATGTAGCAGTAGCTACAAGTCCTCCTTTTTTTTTCATACTAATTTATAGTTACGTGGCTACGTAGCTTAAGGTAGCGTTTCGCTAGCACGACCGAGATATGAGACGGCGACACTGACTATGTATGAACGCTGTCTCCTGTGTCGCTAGCGAGTTCGCACCTTCATACATTGTCATATGACCAATGAGTGTCGCGGTCTCCTGTCGTGGACTCATGTCACGGTCTCCTGTCTCGGACACTTGTCTCGGTCTCGCTCGCGAAACACTAGGCTTCATAGACACTGGAAAATATTTGCTGCTGTACTATTATTTGGTCCACGCAATACTCCCTTTGAAAAATTTCATTTCGCAATGAAAAATGAAGTTCGACAGTTGAATATCTTCCGTTTCAGGTTTCAGAGAGTTTTCTTATAGAATATATCAAAGTAAATTGATAGACAGCGTGTAGTTTATTCTATTCTATGAAGAAACTCGCAAATAGAGTTTTATATCCGACAAAGTTGCTTACGAGATATTTCTTTAGAAAACTTCCTTCATCCGACGAAAGTTGTGGACCGAAAGGATTTATTGCAATAGAATTTGCAGTTTCATAGTATGACTTTTGTAAGAATTTTCTAAATTTTACTAACTACGCTCGGTTGCAATGAAATCGCACTTCAGAACATTTTTTTCGGAAATATATAATGAATGAATGAATGAATAAATGAATGAAAACTTTATTCAAAAACGTTACACATATACAATAATTAAATATTTTAACCAGAGCTTATACTAAAATAATAAAACCTTACAAAATAGATAAATAATACATATTATTACTAAGATAGTCATGTAACAATTCCAAAAAGGATGCCTATTCAGCTTTTTTTATGAGGTCAAAGATGACTTCAGCTGATATAATTTTTTTATTTAAAAAAATACACATATTTTTAATAACGGATTAAAAGCCATTTCAATACCTATCCATGAAATGATCTTTAATCTCATATTTAAAAAAATGTATATTTTAAATTAAAAATAAGTAAAAAGATTTTACAAAAAAATATGTTCTCATGTGCGATTTTATTGCATCTGAGTGTACTTTGGAACTTAAAATATTTTCGCTAAATATTTTGGAAATTTATTTGCGACTAACTGTACCTCACGACTTCGTCCGCATGATATCAGTGATTTTGTAAAATTTTTGGGTTTCTGATTATTTGTGCGGAACTCTAATTAATTTTCTAAAACTGTAGTAGCCTATGTTACTCCTTGCAGCATTACCTATCTGTCAGTTAAAGTCCTGTCGAAATCGGTCCAGCCGTTTCAGAGATTACCAACAGACAGACAAACCGACCGACAGACAGACAAATAAACAAAAAAAAGTTACTTTTTGTTACAGGTATCGTCATAGTCCTATGAAATTAGTAAAAAAAATAATTTCATTTTTTTTTTCGTCAAACAGATGCTTAAATTTTATTTATATGTATATATCATTGTATATATAACAAATTACTTATATATACTTGATACCGGGTTAGTCAGATGAATTATCTTAAATTATACATATATATTTTTATGTTACAAGGGGGCAGACGAGAAGGCAGCAAGTACCAAAGTGCCTACCGGCGCCCATGGACATCTGCACGACCAGAAGGCTAGCAGGTGCGCTGCCGGCCCTTAATGACGAGTTTAGGCTACCGGGAAGTGTCACAAACCGAACGAAACGCGACAACAACACCATCACTTGACGTGACAGCATTGCCACCACTAAACGCCGATCTCATGTGAGAAAGAGGTACTGGTACCCTTGCCGCCACTTCACGCCGATCTCATGTGAGAAAGAGGTACTTGTACCCGGACGCGCCGGCCCAATTCGGCTACAAGAATGGCGCTACCTCTAATTACTTAATGAAAGAGATAACTTTTATAAAATAAAAGAGTGCCCCAGAGGGTGTCAAGACACGCTTATATAGAAGGGTATCATAACTTCATAATTTGTTGTACAATTCAATTAAAATATTTTTTTAATGTGTTTTTATGTGAATATACGAGGGAGGGGGAGGTGAACTACCTTGCAAAATACTTTTAAGGCCAATTAATTAAAAATGGTACCCATAATAAGAAAAGCTGTGCATAAAACCTTCCCTTTATTTTAAAAGAACTATTCAGGAATATTAACACACGATAAGGTTAAATGAGAAAAAAAATCATCCCCACTTCATTTGAATGGGAACCACCCCTAAAAAAGTAAAATTATTATTATTTTATAACACCAATAATTCAATCTATATGCAATATATAACTGTACCACATTTAATGCATTTCTGTTCATAATTGTAGTAGTTAGACATTATCGGATAGACAGACAGAGTGAAACTATAAGAGTGTATAACCCTTGTACGGCACCCTAAAAGGAAATTGGTGTGATATTATTGCAAATATATACAAATCGCAACAATGACCTAATTTGATGGTCATCAGAACCACTTGAGACATCACTGTTATTTATATCATTGTATGTATAGTTGACCAAAAAATTGGTTTGCCATGTTAAGGACGAATGTCGTTTGCACGTCAATTATTTAAAAGGCTCATTTTTGCTTGTTATTCTTTATGTTATTTTCTATCAAACCCTTAGCAAAATTTTCTTTAATTAGAAACTGACACCCAAAATGGTAAAGCACTTTATTGGTCGACTATACATACATGTATGAATTTGCAACTATGAAACCAGTTCCATAAATAAATAAAGTAACATAGCTATTTATACGAGAGCATAACGTTTGCATTAAGTCATTGATATCGATACGTATAGAAGACATCAACGAGCTCAATAGTGAATAAACGTTAATTCTTGAAATGCTTTTTTATCTTTAGCATCTCAAGCTTTAATCCAATTTTGGAGTAGACAATATTTTTTTGGTACTGTGTTGTTAATCATTTATTTTATATTCTAGAATGTCTATTATAACAATTTGTTCTATTGATCAGATCTGTGTAAACATAACTGTTATCTAAACTATATTAAATTTTGTATTTAAACACAGACCGAAATGGTATCTAAGGTCATTTTAATATTCTTGTATATATTAAAAATTATCAAAGGGTCAACTTATAGCTTGATTTTTGTAATATTAGGTTTTTATACTAATTTTAAATAATTAATTCTATTATTCTAGTCAGACTTTAAATAGATTCTGACAAATTGATCTCTTTATTTTTTAATTTATTTAAATGACACGTTTTACAATTTACAATTTAAATTGTAAGCAAATAGCAGTAATACATAGTGAAACCCCTGAGGTTTGTCTCCATGCTATAGAAAATGTTACCGACGAATCGCTAGCATACATATATTATGTTCCTTTTTTCCTTCCTAGCGTTATCCCGGTTAAGTACCAGGGTCCGATTAGATTGCAGAGGATTTGGCTGCGGGGCCAGTTAAGATGACCGATTGCCATCTGAGGTCATCCTCGGAACCCCACGGTTTCTACAACCTTACGATTAATATCACAAAGTGACATTAATCGGGCCCACTGTTTTACGTGCCTTCCGAAACACGGAGGAGGTCGGATATCGAATATAAACCAGTGCTAGAATGGGTCACCCGGTCTTTGGGGATGTTGGTCTCCCATGGAACTGTAAGTTCTACAAGTACTACTCGCTTTAGCATCTTTGAGTAAAGGTACCGAAAGTTTTCGCTTGACGTATTAATATATTGATAGATAACATTAGAACAACCTTTAATTTTATACTGTTAATTGTCATATTGTAAAAGAATTAGAAATGAATATATGTTTTAGACAATCCATTTAATTTGTATGTAAAGTTAATTTGTATTGTCACGAAACAAAAGATTATTTAGGTCATTGATAACAAAAACTGAGAAATGTACCTTTAAATTACACTTGATTCAAACAAAGCATTGTTAGTGAGAAAAATGCGTGTCGTTAACGTTTGAACAAGTTTTTAATTAAACGTAACCTATTCAAACATTTTGGAATGTCTTCCAGAGACTTTTTGTTACTAATTAATATTTCTATAGAAATTACGATCTCTAGACAGAACAATAGATATATAATAATTTAATATTAATAAAGTTTCTTTGTTGCAGACATTTTAAAAGAATATTTCTCTAGACAACTATATCCTTCTCCTAATTTATCTGTGGGTAGATCAATAGTTATAATAGAATATAATAATGTGAATGTGTTGTTGTGTCGAATGATGTTTTCTTAGGGTATATAGTTTTATAGAATTTGTATTATGCCGGAGCTACACATAGTTTAGTGTTTGTACATTTTTGTCCCTTAAGACTACATGTTTTACAAAACATTGCGCAGTTACACAAAATCCCCGGCCACACTACATGATCATTCAAATGAAGCTATGTCTGGCTCCGGCATTCCTATTTCTCATGAAAAATTAGAAAAACGAATAAATGAGGCAAAATTTGAATTTATAATTCAGACAAGAGTTTAATGACCCACAAACACGATGCGACTGTCTCATGTTTAAATCAAAATTAATATATATAATTTTCAATTTCAGGCGATTTCGGGCGATATCAAGGATTCCAGTTTTTCCTTCACATCCTCGCTGCCATGACGGCTGGCTTGCACATGCTTTCGTTGGTGACAGTCGCAGCAGTACCAGAACACAGGTTTGTGATGAGTGATCTGTTTTATTATCTGTTCACTGAATGAATGATCAAATACCACAGAGAATTACAAAACCACAGAGAATTACATCCATACATTATTTTCTAAGTTTGCGTATTTGAAAATATGTCATTGATCATTAAACTTTAATTGGTGATTGTTACTTATTAGAATGCGTGCGTATTATTTTAATATAATTTGGGGATTTTATTTTTTTTATGTTTTACAAGATTAGGGGTTTATATAGTTATAATTGCTGGATGATCATCAAATTTAAATTATTATTTATTAAGGGGATTACGAGCTGTACCACAAACAATTTCTTATGAAGGTTAATTAGCTTTAATTATTTTATCAAGAATTGTATTAATTGTAGATTTTAACTTAGTTAAATTTATAAATTATCCAGAAATAATTTGATTTTTAATTATGATAATGCCTTTAAAGTTAAGTTTTTTATCTTCATTAATGGCTGAAAATATTCGAACTCCATTTGATTTTGCTGAGGGGGGAAAGAGAATTAGTTTCAGGGTTTAATACAGAATATAGAAGAGGTGTTTTCGCTTTAATTTTCTTAGCCGGGTATTCTAGAATTTTAAGATTATTATTTATAATTATATAAATGGGAGGTACTCTTTTTCTGAATAATATGAAATCTAGATATATTAAAACACAAGGTCCACTTATCACAAAATCTCAAAGACCGGAAGGCGTACAAAGATGAAATTTGGCAAGTGGGTAGTTTTTATAGGGTTGCAGCATTACACCGATTTTCCCTCGTATTCATTCGCGGATTTAAGCAAAGTAGTTTAGCTTCTCATGCATGTCATGGATTTCAGCAAAGTAACGCCTGATTCTATCAATTATTTAGAGATCACATTGTCAATTTAATATTAGTCTTGTTGCTAAGGTAACGGCCGAATGTCTCAAATCACGCATGCGCGTTCACATCTTATTTCAGAATTTAAAATATGATTTTAATAAGCGGCCTGATATTATATCCACAATATTGACGTAATATTGGAAACAACAGATTTGCGCATATTGTTTGTCACTCAAACATCAAAAAGACCGCCATAACGTTTAATTTCACACATTTTTCATACAATTTTTTAAAATATTTTACCTTCTTCAGCTAAAATCAAATTGGGAGGTTCGAGGCAAACTCCCCCCCCCCTCCCACAGTAGTAGAATCCTTAAATTCACGCGATAACTCTTAAAACCCACCTTCCTATTTTTCTCTAATCTAATACTTGTAGTATTATCTGAGAACTATATAATTATAAATACTTAGGGAAAAAAATTATAGAACCAAAACTACAATTTTTGTTTAAATCATTTTTCTTATTAATCTTTTTTTTTAAATAAACGCGAAAAACATTCGAGGTCTTGTTTGTTCAAGATTAGACCTTGAAAATAAAATTTGCGAGTATTTTTAATCATGGCTCAAGATACATGGGTTTACCAAATTGAAGCTCACTCGGAGGCATGGGCTAACGGAAGTACACCCGAGACTAGAACATTAAACCTATATGTTACCTCTTTCCGCTAGCAGTAATGTTTACAGCAGCGATCAAGGGGAAGCCGAATACGAAAGAAACGACGATACAGTATCTGACGACTATCTTTCCGAAGATCAGGATACACCGATAGACGAGGTAATATATATTAGAAGTTTTACAAAAATGCTTAATATAGACTTAAATTCCAAAAATCAAAGACTAAATTCTGAATTATTGAAGGGCTCGGCCGAGGATTTAATTCAGGAGCTACAGCTTTGCGCTGCGATCTTTTGTAGCCTATTTATATATACGTCCATAATTTTCAACAGAAATTCATGGTCGGCGGAGTAAATAAATGTTTTAGATTATTCGATGGCAGGTTTTGAGGAGAGATAATTGAAACGACATGGCTTCTAAAGCCTAGATGTCGATCACCTCTCAAATATAACAACCTATAGTTCCTGAAAATGTATTTTTTAATGTAAACTGAAAAACTGAAACCAAATGCTGAAAAAAAAAATTGAGAAGTTAACTAAACGATTTAACATTTATTTTTCAGTCTATGTATAATTTTCAAAGTTTACCAAAAATATAATATAAAATATAAACAATTTTGTAAATATTAGCGTCGATATGATACACATTTCAAGCAAACGTTACAAAAATAATTAGCAATTCCCTACTGCGTCATCAAATAAAATACAAAATTATATAGGTAGCGTTATGAAGTTTTTAAACATAAGCTTCTATAAAAAATCCGATCTGATTGAATTATTTTCTTCATAAAATGTCTAGGTCGAACAAAAGACCTACAGACAGGAAGGCATCTCGCAAGAGCGGGGCAGATCTCATGATATTGAAATGGCCACGGAACAAAACTCACCAAAAAGTGAATACACGCAGGTGCGATGGTTTAAGGAATATTACTATCTCTAATACTTACCTTTCCATTACCTCCGTGCACACGCAAATTATTTACGTCTGCTCATATTATTTTATTGTCGCGGACGTCCGTTCGCCGCGTTTGTTCGCAATAAACTCAAACTACTGAAGGGATCATGATGCGGTTTCCACCAATAGATAGAGTGATTCATGAGGAAAGTTTTATGTATAATACACATTTAGTGGACGAAAGCCGAGAATTTCCATAATTTGTAACGTGATGTCTTATTGTACTTACATCGCGTGCACTGACTAAACCTTAGGAAATAGATCAAAATAATGTAGTGTACAAAATTATATACTTTTCTTAAAAAAGGTCTATACAAAAGTCAGCAATGGCATATGTCTATCTCCTAAGTATAAAACAGTAACCATTTTTATCCGGTAAATATTACAAAAAAGTAGTGAACTATTTACGAACCTATTTAAAAGAATACCATTTAAATCCTTATCCAATAAAATATAATATAAAAGTTGTGCTTTTTATGCAGATCAAAATGCGCCTTTACATTCTGTAATAATCATTAAAATTAATATCTGAGAACATATAAGAGATTTAAAGTGGTGGAGCAGAGCTTCCGCTGGTCGGAAGGTAAGCGACCAATAGATGGCGCTATGTTTTGATATTCAATAGTCAGAGTTAGCCAATGTTCGACCGCGACAACGGCTGCCAGGTCCACTAGTTAGAATGCACATAAGTATAATTTTGCTGTTAAAATAATTCGGTAAATTCAGATTTCAGGAAACAATTTGGAGAAAGAACAAGATCATCACGAATTTGTAAATTCTGATAGAGAGGATTTCGGATATTTATCAGGAAAAGTAGTCTCCAACAAATTTCAAAGTGTTGACGACGCAAGCAATATGGTAGACGCTAAGGAGTTTTATCCGCATCGCAGCCTGTATAAAAGACTGCGGAACGAACCTGTAAATGTTAATGGGAGATCTCCATATGCGTCTTCCAAATATTCTGGCGACTTTTTTGTTAAAAATAAACCTATTCGTGCCGATGCAGATGTTCAAAACAACAACTTAGAGGTAGATGAAAGAGCACAACATGACTTTATTAAGCAATACCATAATGATATTCAGTCCAATAGTAAAGATCAAATAGATGACACAAAATACGAACACGCGCATAATTACGAAAGAGAACGACGCCAAGTAAACGGTGGTACAGAAGAGAGTTCCGACGGAACAAGCACATCTAACGAAAAGGAAGGTGATGTAACGAATGAAAATAGTGAAAATGCTATTATTAGAAGTATAAGAAAGCTTTCGGAACGGGACTTGGAAGATCTACTTGACTCTCTCCCAGAAGACAAAAAGGCAGTATTAAAAAAGATAATGGATAAGAGAGAAATAACAAAAAAAGCTGGTGCTGTCGATGAAAACAGCTATTTGGACGGTGGCCCATCAGATACGAGTAAAGTTGAAGGTTTTTCGGCTGATTCTAAAACAGACTCATCGTTATCTTCCAATACACCAGAAACGAGTAAGAGTACCGAAGCCGATGAAGTATTGAGCACCAAAGTTCCTGATAGTAGTGGCCCTGGACCCTCGGGAAGTAAGTCTGACATAATAAGTAGTACCGACATAAAAGAAGACAAGTCAGCTATACAAAACTCTAATAAAAATGATGCCAGTATAAAGTTAGACCACAAAGAAATTTCAAAGAATGAAAACAAACGAGGAAGTAACATCTTTAAGAATAACATATCTCCGAGTGACATGAATGACGGATTAAATACTAAAGAGACAATTAATGTTGCTGAAGATAAACAGGACTGCTCTGAGGGTGAAAACTGGTCAGAAATGAGGAACGATGAGCCCAAAGCTATTAACACTTTGTCAAATCCATACAAAAGGGAGATTTCTGAAAACGATGCATCTGATTCGGAAAATTGTGTAAACTCCTTGGAAGATTCATTTCCGAACGACAATTACCGGGATTCCAATTTAGAGTCCGACATGGTACCCTTAATAAGAGTGAAAAGGACAGAAAATAACGCCCCCACAAAAAATATGCAGTCTGTATCTAATGACAAAGAGTCATATTCTCCCAGAGTTGAGAGCGACGACTGCGATAATGACGAAAGGGATGAGAATTACGGTACCGTGGAAAGTAAATCACGTTACGCTTTAAACGATCAGAATGTTGGACCGAACAAAGGAATTTTAGATAACAGTCAGTTGCAATTACGTTCTGGTTTCGGTTCGGAAATAGAAAAATTGGAATCTGACAAAACCGGTCTCGGTTCAGACACCGACAGCGTTATTACGGGCAAAGAAGGGGTCGACGATGACCTTATGTACAACGGTGCAGTACGAGAGAAAAGGAGCAAAGATAACTCAAATGGTAACGGCGCTCCCGACGACATTTTGAAACGTAACGTTCGTACCGTGGAACCCATGAACCACTTTATGCAAACCGACAATTCTATAAGTTTGGCTCAAGTTCAGGACAATGAAAGCTTCGCACCGCAAACGAGGGATTCCGAGGAAATTGTTGGACGATATAAAAGAGTGAGACAAATTAAAGATTTACCTTCGTTTCAGGAAAGAAATGTTTGAACTTAAAGGTTAAATTTCTATTTCTTCTAATTAATGCCCAATTACTATTTAGTTATTTATATAAGCATTTTGACGATATTTCGGATAAATAACTTTAATGTAGATTTTATAAATAAATATACATGAATGCCGTTTCTTTCGAGTTTTATTCGCGCCTCCCACGTAAGTTGTTGTAACCCCAAATTCCCAGCTTTACAGTAGAGCGTTACAAACAGGTAAATATTAATATAATAGTCACTTTTAAAATATTTTTGCATACGATAAAGTAATCGTTATTATTGAATATATAATTGTATACAGAAATTGTATATTAAATAATGACGATTTTGTTTCAATTTATACGTTTGTAACGCTTTACTGTGAGTTATTATTATATACTTATTACCTAAAAATTAAACTCATATTACGTAAAAAGTGCGAGTGTCATAGTTGAAAATAAGGAATGGGGCATCTGCCATTTTTTCTTTGTAAATTATAACATTAAAAATGATTTACCATATAAAGCTCATGTCATGATTTTGTGAAATTATCAAAACCTTAAATGATTTCATTATTAAAATGAAATGATGGTGGTTACATTTGTACATAAAGTATTAGAAGTTCTAATAGGTTTTAATAGGGAGCAGGAAGTATTAAATGTTTAGGATTTATAATGCTGTTTTTAACAGTAGCTACGCACTCTTGGCATATCTGTGGCTCAAGTGTAAGTTCAAAGGCTAAGCGCTAATTAAATTCCGAGATGTTTGTTGCCAAGATAACAATGCAGCCGTGCCCAAATATATTCAAGCTCAAAAACAATACATACGAAGATATCACTGGTTAAATTATTATTTAACCAGTTTAGTATCTTAAACACCAATAGTTCCCGATTGCAGTAGAAGAGGTAAGTAATGCATCCCTTCGATGTTAGAGTTTACAACCATTTGCACCATTATAGCAACGACATTAAAGCATCGGTCATTGCAAAAAAGCAAGTTAATTAACGATTAATAAAGAATATTTAGTTCGGTATTCAATTTTTCTATTCACAAAATTTGCAAACATAGAAAAGATTACTTACCTAAATTGCATCGCAGTATTTGTACAATAAACAAAATAAAAGGAACACCGTACGTGCACCTTTTATTAAACATTTACTACTGAACTAAAATCTCTAGACATAATAAATTATTATTTTTTTCATTCTGTGACTATAATTTTATAAAACAGTGCTTTGCTTAATTTATCGCACTGAACTATTTATTCAATATACTTGGAAATAATTAAGCAATGATCTACAAAAATATTTAGAGATTAAAAAGAAGTCTGAGACACTATAAAAGGAGCAAGTATTAACTTAATTAAAAACGTACCGGGCAGCGGCCGACCATCAACAATTTTATTTAAGTTCCATCAACAACTCTTTTAAATACTGACGTTACAGTATTTTTCATTAAATTAAGTAAGATCTAGAATAAAAGCTAGTATAAAATGAAGTAGCAATTAATACTTCGCGAACATGGCAGTTACGCAGTTTAAAACATTAGAAGTTGTAAATAAAACCTAATTCTAAAATGAGCTCACTGCGAGTGTTCTCGGGTTTTATGGAGCGCGTGATGGTTTTATGTTGGGTAGAAAATAATCTTAGTATATTTCCTTTACTATAAAAAAAATAATAATCGCGCTCTAATATTTGACAAGCGGGGAGCGGACTTTTTTTTACGACTTTGTGACTCCTAAGGTTATCTTTAGGTTTCTAAAGAACCCCCCTATATTAAGAGTTCATATTTAGTATAATGTACCCCATATACTCATACATGCATGGTTATCTGACGCGCTCGAATTATGCACAAAATTCCCTCTCAGGCGCCCAACCATTAGCACAAAGCGTATAATAAGAAAAAATGTCTATGCGAAAAACTAATTTATGAATTCATTGTATTCAGGGAAAGGCTTCAATTTATCTTTAACCCAATATATAAATAAAACAGCTTTTGAATATATAAATTTATTACATGGCAATGCATGACAAACTAAAAATACAATTTAATTGTCATAGTAATCGTACAAGAGAATAAAAATGCAGAATTAATTAAAAGGCACGTTGAAATACGTAGTATATAAGACTAGCAATGTTAGTTTGTTTGAAAGAAGACTTCTAAAAAAATAAAATAAAGCGCCAGTAAAAAGGAAACAAGTTAGTCTCTTTTATTAACGAGTTACTGAGAGGATTGCGACGTTATCTTCGAGGTATAGAACTTGTGTTCCCGGGAGTCACGCGTGTGTTTAAACGGAGTGCGCGGGGACTCGATCAACGTGGCCGGGCAGGTCCCGTGCACATGCGCCGTGTACTCTCGTTTGTAGCTCGAGCTGCCGTCTCCCAGGACGAAGTGAGAGGTGGTGCCGTGTCGGACGTGACGTTCTACCTTTTCTACGCGCTCCGTTCTTTGAGATCGATCTGTCTGGTTGGATTTTGAGAAGCTGCCGTAGGAGCGAGCTTCGGACTGGCCGTAGAAGTCACCGCCGACTCGCAGATTGTCGCGGACAATTACGCGAGGTTGACGCTCGATCACCATCGTGGACTGCCCGTCCCTCTTTTGCTGATGTCGAATGTCCGAATGCTCGCCGTGCTGGGATATCGAAGACACGTTTTCGCGAGCGGAGCGGTGCATAGAGCTTATACTCTTTCTGTCGGCGCTGTGCGTCGAGTTGCTTATATATTCGCCGCGCTCGTTCAGATTGGTGATGCTCTTTCGCTGCGCGGCGGCAGTGGAGCTAATAGAGTGATGAGCTTCTGTAGTCGACGTCACGCCTTTGCGGTGCAGAACGGCGTTAGCGCTCGACGAATCTGATACTAAGTCCGACGTTCTCTTGTGGTGTCCGCTACGCGTCGGGGTCGAAGCAACCGGGACGTCCCCGCCGCCGTGCATGGCTCTCTGAAATTCGATGCTCGTTTTGGTGACGCTGTCGCTTAAATGGTTTCTGTTAGTTGTATGCGACTGAGATACCGAAGAGGTTCTCAAAACGTTCTGCTCCAATTGACTGGATGATGATATATTGGTCGAAGACCCCGTATGACGCTGCACTTGTTCTCCGGTCGGCTGAATGGGGTGACGCTGATTAACATTCACATATTGTTCGGAGCTAACTAGATGTACGGGAGACTTATCTGTTACTTGTTGCCTTTGAATACGTTCGTTGCCGCTCACTTGTTTATGTGTTCTAGCGTCGTTTGTTTGATATGTTGCATTAGAAGTATTCTGTTCCGCGTTTCTTGTCCCCGTCGTTTGTTGTGTCGTTTGCTGTTTCGTTTGCTGCGTCGTTTGCTGCGTCGTCTTCTGCCCTTTATTGTATATATTTTCTTGCAAATGAACGTCTGATACTAATTGCCTATGATGATGATGAGAATGAAGAGTTTGATCAGTTGCGGAAGATAAATGTTGTTCAGATCGTACAATTTTGTGAGACTCCTCGCGGCCCGTTATATTATGTACTGTTGACAGATCGGAACTTTGGTTACTGCGTCCTCCTCTTACGGTATAAGTAGTATTAAGTGCATCTTGTTCGACTTGACTTCTAAGATTATCACGTCTAAGCGAATTATCATCGCTTTCCGTGATATTCCTTTGCTTGTAGCGAACTCCGGTTTGCTCCTCAGGTTTATTCTTGATATTAGGGCTTCTAGAATCACCATCTGTGTAAGACATTACTTCGACATTCCTCGTGACGTTAACCCATTTTCCAGCTATCAGTTTCTTTTCAGTAATTTGTTTTATAGTTTTATGTGTAGTAGAGGTAACGTTCTTAATATTTTTAGAATCAGTTCTATTAACAATATTCCTGTCGACAGATCGTCTAACCGTTGAGCGATCACTAATATCGCTGTTTATAGTATCTTGAGACGAAGAACGATCAATTTTCTTAGTGGAGAATGTATTAACATTACTTTGTACATCGCGACTCTGGTTTATGGTGGATTGCTGCACATCAGTTCCGGTCTGAGCTTGTTTGGATTCTTCATTAATGCTTTGTATTCCAGTTTGTCGAATTGTATGAGATTTTATTACATTAGTGTCACGATGAACATCGGTAGTAGTTTTAGATACGTGGGTTTGAACATCGCGATCTGATTGAGTTTTTCTTGTATCTGTGTACAGAGTGCTGTCGTTAGCGATTACCTTCGAACCATATCTTGATATATCAACGTTATCAGATTTTCTAACGTCTGTATGTGTAGTAGTATCAGTTGAAGTAAATTTGGAGCCTTGTCTTGAAATGTCTACGTTATCACGCCCACGGGGATGTCTAGTATCTTTAGGACTAAGATGGCGATCAACGTAAGTTTCATGATCAGGTCTAGGTCTAGGAGTATCTTTAGGATCAGTGTAAGTTACGGGTTTACTTGGATATCCGGGTTGATCTTTCCTATCGACCTCAATATATAAATTATCTTTAGGTCGAATTGGACTTGCACGGTCGCCTGGTTGCCATTGTGGACGTGTAGGATGATCTTTCCTATCACCTTCAGTGTATAAATTATCTTTAGGTCTAATTGGGCTTGCACGTTCGCCTGGTTGCCACTGTGGACGTGTAGGATGATCGAAGTCGCCCTCTTGCCTCAGATTGTCTTTAGGTCGAGAGTGTTCTGGTGCAGGTCTTGGTTCCCGTTGTCTATTTTCGAAAGTTTCATTGGGGTAGGCATTATCCTGTGGTTTTTTCCATTTTGGTCTTGCAGTTTTATCAGTATCATCAACCGGCCGTGAATGTAGCTTGTCTGAAGACGTCGTACGCTTATCAGGTTCTTCAGGTCTATAAGTGTGAGGTTTATCTCCTTGAGGTGAGCGTCTATCGCCTTCTTCAGTCGGATAGTTTTTAGCGTTGGTTGGTTTTGGTGAACGCTGATCGGGCTTCTCAGTAACATAGTTCTGAGGTTTCTTATATTCATTTCCAGGGCGGTCATGCGGTTCTTCTGGCTCAGGCGTACGGTAAATAACACGGCGGGTACAAGTATCTTGTTCAACATTAGTTTTATTATCTGAATCTATTACTTCTTTTATAATATATGTAGTTTGCTTAGAAAACGGAGACTTTTCCCTTGGTCCTTTGTCATTGATTGCCTCTGGAAATTCGCCATTAACTGAATCTGGTCTCTTCTCTGTCAAATCTTTTGGCTGTCTGTCTTCAGGATAATAGGTTATCGTTTTTACGTCCTTCTTTTGTTTATAATCATCTCTACGCATGTGGTCTTCGAAAACACCTTCAATTTTTAGATTATCCTCTCTGCGAGTTAACTTAACTCTTTGACCTTTAACAACTCTATATGTATCAGAAGAGCGAATATTCTCCATGGTGCCTTCCATCTTAAGATTATCTTCATGTTTAACTATTGCGGTCCTATCTCCTGTTACAACACTAAAATCATTTCTTTGTTTCATGTCTATAAATTCACCTTCAATCTTTAAATTATCTTCTCTACGAATAATATCCACTCTTTCAATTTTCTGCTTATGACGTATATCTGTATCTCTTTCGATAGTAATATTATCAATGTGTTTAAAAGGCTTTCGTTTTTCAGCTGGCTGAGAAGGTACCACTTCCGGTTTGTAAAATTTGCCATCAGGCTTAAGGTTATCTTGTGGTTTCACTACTGGTGCTCTTTCTCCTTTGGTAGCACTATAATCATTTCGCGTTCTCAAGTCAATAAATTCGCCTTCCGATCTTAAATTATCTTCATGTTTTTGTATCACTATCTTCTCTGTTTTCTCGATACGCTTATAATCGTCTCGAGAACGTTGAATGTCAATTACACCTTCCATCTTCAAGTGATCTTCATGTTTAACAACATCGGCCCGATCACCACGAGTAATAGTATAATCACTTCGACGAGTGACTTCCATTTCACCTTCAGGCTTAAGATTATCTTTAGGTTTCTTTTGTATTGGCCTTTCACCAATTGGAGATGATTTTGGTTTTTCGGGACGAACAAATTCACCTTCAGGCCTTAAATTATCTTTTGGTTTTTTAACTTCTGGTCGTTCAGCCGGTCTCCAGTCATCATGTTTAGGAGTATCAAATACACCTTCGGGTTTCAAATTGTCCTGTGGTTTCTTTGGAGTTTGCCTTTCAGCAGGTTTCCAGTCGTCTTGCTTAGGTTTTTCAAAGTCACCTTCCGGCTTAAGATTATCTTGAGGCTTTTTAGGTGTTTGACGTTCAGCAGGTCGCCATTCTTCTTGTTTTGGTTTTTCAAATTCACCTTCAGGTTTCAAGTTATCTTGTGGTTTTTTAGGTGTTTGTTTTTCAGCTGGACGCCATTTATCTGGTTTACGTGTATCAAAGTCACCTTCAGGTTTCAAATTGTCTTTAGGTTTTATAGGTGTTTGTCGTTCTGCTGGCTGCCATGCTTCAGGTTTTGGTTGTTCAAAATCACCTTCAGGGCGTAGATTATCTTCGGGACGACGAACCGGAGCCCTATCACCAGGAAGCCATTCGTCTGGTTTTCGTTTTTCAAATTCACCTTCTGGGCGTAAATTATCTTCTGGTTTTTTTGCTGTTGGTCTATCCGCAGGATGCCAAGTTTCTTGTTTTGGTGTTTCAAAGTCACCTTCTGGTTTTAAGTTGTCTTTGGGTTTTTTAGGTGTTTGTCTTTCCGCAGGACGCCATTCGTCTAGTTTAGGTTGTTCGAATTCCCCTTCAGGCTTAAGATTATCTTTAGGTTTTCGTTGAATTGGTCTTTCTGCTGGTTGCCATTCCTCAGGTTGTCTGTGTTCAAAATCGCCCTCTGGTCGTAAGTTATCATGTGGTTTCTTAGGTTTAGGACGATCGGCAGGTCGCCATCTTTCCTTTTCTGGGGTTTCAAATTCTCCTTCCGGCTTCAAATTATCTTGCGGTTTCTTTTGTTTAGGTCGTTCTGCGGGTTGCCATCTTTCCTTTTCTGGAGTTTCAAACTCTCCTTCCGGTTTCAGGTTGTCCTGCGGCTTCTTTTGTTTAGGTCTTTCTGCAGGTTGCCATCTTTCCTTTTCTGGAGTGTCAAATTCACCTTCTGGCTTCAGGTTGTCTTGCGGTTTCTTTTGTTTAGGCCGTTCTGCAGGTTGCCATCTTTCCTTAACACAGGCATTAAGTTGTCTACCTTAGGAACAGACGTCCGTGCGTCATATAGTCCTGTATATATTTATTTATTTATATTTTATACAAAATATTAGCATTTGCACACCATCCTCTATATATACTATAATTGTGCCAAATTTTATACTGCTCCGTTCGCGCAATTTGCTATAATGGTGCCCTAGGCTTTTGCTTCACGTATACATGATAATAAATGCGTGTTGCAGGTGTTCAGATTGCGATGGCCAGTTGACAACGTGGTACTTTGAAAAAGATGGCATGCTGTTCTGTCAGGTAGATTATTGGACGCGCTTTGGAGAGAATTGTCAGCAATGCAGACAGGTTAGTATCGATATAATATATATATATAAGATCCCCCCCACCTCCTTACCGTTGTCACACAATGTCACATTTTGGAGATGCCCTCTCCGCTTTAACGTTATTTGTAACTTTCGACACCCATAGAACAATTTACAACCAAAAGGCTTGTAAATTGGTTGCCGGCTGTTTTCATTAATGCATTGTCACAGCATAAAACTCTCTTTCATGTTTCTAAATATGGAACAAACACACATACATTAAACAAAGTAAAAAAATTTACCTAATGACTAATCGCGACATGCATATAAGGAAAAAAAATATTATTTGCATAAATTAGTTACGTATATAAGGAAAAGGTATTCAAACACAATTAAGTTACAAAAACTCTATTAGATTGAAGACCAGTAAATCATATAACCAAATGCAGAAACGTTAGTTATTCGCAACATTAAAATATTAAAAACAAAAAAAACTTTGATTATTTGTAAATGTAACACACAAGTCCTTTAAACTAAATGTGAAAATAATACTAAATAACTCAACGGTAGAAGCAATGTACGGTCCGCAAGGTACCCGGTTTAAACCCCGACGCAACTGGGCTATAGCCCAGTGCATGCATATGTGCAGCTATAGCCGCACCCACTTCTATCATAAGCTTTTAATTTAAGCTTAGTCTTTAAAAATGTATTGCTAATATTCGTATAAAGAAGAAAGTGGCACTCTGGGCGTGCAAACAGAAGTAAATACTCGAGATACAGACTCGTCAGTAACGGTACAATGCCCGGTATCCACGTTACGGTCCACCTGAGAGGCCAACTTGTATAGGCATATCTGTGCAGGTAGACCGGAGCGTGTTTAAGACTACATTTGAACCTGCGCAGGCGACCAGCGCAACATCGAAAATCAAGTTTCAATATATTTTCTACGGTACATCGGAACTTCCCCAGTCCGCAGAACTGGGCAGGCAAACCTGCTCAAAAATACTTCCAGGACACGGTATTGTGGATGCCAGGCATAATAGTGTCACGAGCACAAAAAATGTCCACCACATTAAAATAAGTTTTTGCTGCAAACATATTAAATAGTTGCTATTATGATTGATAAAACTAATTTTAATAGGTGATAACTGGTCCAGTGATGGCGGCGGGCGAGCACCGCTTCCACCCAGAATGTTTCGCGTGTACGGCTTGCAAGGCGCATCTAGAAGATTCGGAGCCCTACGCCCTGTTGAATCGGTCCGATCTGTACTGGTAAGTTAAAGTTAGCTTTCATAGGCCAACGAGACTGAAATGTTTACCAATAGTTAACTTACATTATGGCTAAACCTAACTAGTTTCGTGTTTGCTCGGATTCTGACGTCCCAAAAGCCATGTTATATGGATAGTTAGCGTTGACACACATATGCCCCATTTTTTTTAGCTGGAATACGCGTGACGCCTTCTGTTCGTCCGTCGGAAGCGAGGCTAACTAGCACTAGAACATGCACTGAAACCCAGTGAATTGTCTAGCTCTCTTTCGTTATTTAGATAGAGCACCAGAAGCTGGCTTTCATATTCCGGTCCGGTGTGATACATTGCTTGTCTATAAAGTCGGTTCACAAACGTGGTATTTTACGTGGTAACGCCGGACGCTTAGGCCGATCGCGCCCCGCTATCGCTTGTTCCGCGCTCTCACTTGCACGCTCGGCTCGGGTGGAACGTGACACTTTTTCGTGCGTGCTGCCAAAGATCATTGATTTATAAGACGTTATCATGACAATAGTCAACTAGGTTATACCGCTGTAACTTTGTCGTATGTCCTGTAGTGGGTCGTGCTACGTGACGTGTGCGGGCAGCCCCAGGGACGCGCACTCAATCCGCGTGCTGCGCGCTCCCGCACACGCGCTGCGACTCGCGCCCGCCGCCTGCGGGGCGCTACTCGTCGCGCAGTAAGTGCACTCATACAATAATAACTTAAACTACCCTACTATTTCATGCATATATATACGAACTCTTCTAACTGTCTATCCCTCATTTAGTAGATTATTAATGACTAGAGATAGCCTAGTGGTCGAAATTGGGCCACAGAGCTTAAGATTTCGGTACTCTAAGCTTATTTAAAGCTGTATACAAAATTTCAATTCTTTGTACAACAATTTGTCATGTCAGTAAAAAGTACACACATGTGAGTGTAAATCACGTAACTCGTTTGGCCTATATGTGCGTGTGGTTTTATATTATTCATTTAACGTATTAATATCGCATATTATAACAAAATATTAGCATTC
>JANCMC010046304.1:1687563-1710552 GCA_024363005.1 Charaxes varanes
AGTCGTTACCATATTCACATATAACATACAAATAGTGAAGGTCCTAATTAATTAACAATTAAATAAGCAAACAATAAACAGATTAATTTAATATGGTGCTATGCTCGCTAACTTAATACCGTGACTAACCAACCGGTTCCCGGGTGCGCAGCGAGCGGTGCGCAGACAAGCTGGTGGGGGTAGCGCGCGCGTTGTTGCGGGCCGCCTTGCGTGCTTGTCTGCACCTCACCTGCCACAGGTGCGATACCTGCTTGCTCACAAAAATATAGTTATGTGCTTGGTTAAGGTAGCGGTTCGTTAGAGACACCCAGACAAGCCACCGATACAGGAGACCGAGAAAGGAGCCCGAGATAAGAGTTCGAGACAAGAGACCTAGATAAGAGACCGAGACAGAGACAGGAAACCGAGATAAGAGTTCGAGACAGGAGACCTAGAAAAGAGACCGAAATAAGTGTTTGAGATAGGAGAACTAGATAGGAGACCGAGACAGAGACAGGACACCGAGATAAGAAATCGAGACTAGCGACAGACACAGAAGACGGCGACGAATGTCTTAGTATGTTCTGCATATACTGTACTCGTGCCTCGGTCTCCTGTCTCCGTCTCGCTCAAGAACTTTCGTCTTACATTTGCATATGGCGGTCTCTTGTTTCGGTCTCGCTAACGAACCGCTACCTTCGGGCTTATCAAAACTTAAATCTCATAATTGTTTATACATATAGGCTATTTTTACAAGTGCTTTTAAACATCATATGTGCATGTTTAATCGTTTAATAATTTGGTGATAAAATTTACGACTTAAGTGAATAAAGCGCTCCTCGCGCCCTGCAATGAGTAGAGCCCGCAACAAATTCAGTCGGTTAATTTTTTTATTACCCTATTTTAATTTTTAGATTTGGTTAAAGCAATTTATTCCCAAGCATTATTATCATTCAAATAATCATTATAATAGGATTTTTGAATGACTTTACGTTTTATGAAAGGTTCATATTTATTTAAAGTCGTCTCCCGAATATCATTAGGGAGTTTGTTATAAAAAAAGTACTGTTACACTTAAATATGAAGTTAATTTTACGGATCCTAGTAGAGTGCATTACTAGTTGCTTTTTATTTCTAATATTTCTGCTAGTAAAATCACCAACTTTCTTAACATTTGCTTCATATTTAAATTACTTCTTATAAAATTTTGCTTGCTATTTTTAGTTTTCTTTAAAATGCATTTTGTATGCCTTCGAGAACATTTCGTCTTTACTTAATCGTTTTTTAACTGCGCCAACTAGCCAGTCAACTTAGTGAATTAGTGCACGGACGTGAATTTTTTGATTGAAATATCTATATTTCTTTATTTGATTGGTCCGTTTGTGCAACTGACAGTGACCCGTGGGTTCGATTCCCCCTTCAAGTCTGCGTGTATATATGTGTATAAGTATTTATTTATACATTAAAAAAAATTGTGTATCAGTCGGCTATGACCTATAACACAGGTATGAAGTTATCTACCTTAGGAACAGACGACCGTGTCTTTATAATCCTAAGTATTTACCAGCTGAAGCTATCGTTAACCGTTATTTAGGATCGACTCGAGTTGTGGAATGCTGACGCTACACATCGGAGACAAGGTGTTAGAGGTGAACGGAACCCCCGTGATCAACAGGCCACTGGCCGAAATCGAACGGGTGTTGGCCAGACCCGAAATTATACAGGTAAAGTATAGAACAAGAAAAAAAGGAATAAACCGGCTATTGTTAAATTTAAATTTCTCCTGTACTAATATATAGGGTAAAGATTTGATTGTTTGTTTACATTGAATAGACTTTGAAAGTACTGGACCGATTTGATGAAAATTATTTTACCGTTTGAATCCCACATTGTCCATCCTTGATTAAAATAGGCGATAGAAAATATACAAAAAAGTTTAGATTTATTACCCTAATTATGCAGTTTGGTTTCTTTTCCCAAAAATGCATTTTTTTCACTCTACTAATTGATATTCCGTCGAGGGAAACTGACATTTATTTTGTAAAATTTTCGAGTTATAAATGCTACAATAGGGTATTTTGGAGCTTTTCGATGTCAATATTAACATTATAGACACACACATACAAGGATTTCTGTATTTAAACAAAAATAAAATAACCCCGAAATGGCCGGAGCGATCGCTGTGCGATCGCCCGTCCGCTTCTAACCTATATCTTGCGCGAAATGTCAGACTCCGCGACGGCCGCTTTGCGTTTAATTTTTTGTTTAAACTCATTTGCCATATTCGAATTTGAATATATATTTGCCCTTTTTCAAAGATAAAAAGGCATAAACCTATTTAAATATTTACATAGATCATTAAAATATGGTCTATTAATGAAAGAAAAGCAATTAAAATATGTACTGTTTTTGGGCGTTAACTTTTTATGTCTCGACAGTATATCTCATCAAAACTTGAAATTCCACCCTCATGACCACGAGGTCCTACAGTCCACCACTTTCTGTATTTCCGAACCGATATGATTTAGGGACTTTCAAAAAAAGGGCATACTCATTTCTCAAAGGTCGGTAATGCCTTTGTGAGCCCTCTGGTGTTCCAACTGCCCATCGGCAGCGTAGGTAGTCACTCATGTGCTCCACCTACCCGTTTTCCCCTTGTCATATTAAAAAATATACAAAGACTTATTTATAATGCTCACAGCTCACCATAGAACACAATCCAGACACAATAAACGCAAAACGCGGTACTTCAGACCCACAAAGACAATTTGATGACGAACGGCTGAGGCAAGAAACTAAACAAGCCGATAGAAGTAAGCCATACAAAGAAGACACGAAGAAGAACATTCCAACAGCACATTCCAATGATGTGAAGAAGAAAGAAGTAGTGGTGAGAAAGGAGAGATTGTTTAAGAGGAAAGGGGAGGATAGCGGCAAGATGCGGGTGATAAAGAGGAGGCAGGTCCCCTCATCACCTCTGCTGGGTGATAAGGAAAGGAGCAGTAGCATGTCAAAATTATTGGACGTGTAAGTATACTTTACATCTATGTATATATCATCGAAACACTTTCGTTTTTTTTGACATAAATGCTTAGAAGTATACATAGCCCATTGAAAGCTTCCGATGACGATGACGCGAGTTCAGTGGTTTCTTGTTCATCTCAAAAAATTCTCAACGCCCAAGTTTCAGCTTCAAAAAACTTAACTTACAAGAATTTGACTTAAAAACAGAGTTTTATATATTTTTTTACAGTGTGGACGGCGAAGAACCAGCGGGTGTTCTTGGTGACCTCAGCAGAGCCCGGTCGTTTCGCGCAGAGCCAGCCGCCGGACAGAAGGTGTTTAGGGCTTCGGACCTACTTCAGGTTTGTGTATCATTTGTCTATCATTATTCTCACTCATTTCTAAAATGTAATTTCGTTTTAAAGGTTCCTACCGGCACAGGCGTCTGTTACCTATAACACAGGTATTAAGTTGTCTACCTTAGGAACAGACGTCCGTGTGTCATATAGTCCTACATATTTATTTATTATTTACTATTTATTATTATTATTATGTGTGGCTATGAATAATAACCTGCTCAAAAGTTACTATATTTGATGAACCGAGCTTTTAGCTTCATTTAATTTGTATATAAGTTGTTTAAATAGTTTCAGGGTCTCAACGGATTTTTTTTTAATTCATTCCGCCAATCAAAACGTACTCCTTTCTATATCGTTAGTTATATACCTTTCCCGACTTCGGTCGATTGCTACATAGGTATATATGTATTATACATATAAATTTTCCTTTTGAATCAATTTCAAGATCTAAGCGTAATAATTAATTACGCTTAGATATTGGTGGAGGAGACCTACGTTCAGCTGTGGACGCATTTATACTGAAATGATGACGAATCGTGATAAAGCGGGAAGTGGCTTTGTTTTACATTTTGTGTAAAGAATATATATTTTTGAGAATTTTAGTAGATTCTAATCCATGATAGGTTGTAAGTATGATAATCATTCAGAGGGGAAAAAAGCAAACGTTTCACCGTGTTAGGAGTGTTCACGGGATATCTTCGGCTATTCATCAATCATAATTTATTACCCCATTACTGTTGTTCCCCTGAATAATCGCTCATATCCGTAGCACTCGCAAAGTTGCGTTTACACTGGCGCAAACAGGTTGTCAAAAATATGTTTTACAGTTACTTTTTGTCTTCGGCTTCGTTAGCATCAATGTAGTTTAAACGAACCGATACGACTTAGACACGTTCAAGAAAAGAGCATACTCACTCCTCAAAGGTCGGCATCGCCTCTGCGAGCCCTACGCTGTTGCAGTGGTCCTTGGGTGTCGTTAATTACTTAGGTGAACCGCCTGCCCGTAAGCGCATTGTAATATAAAAAAAGTTTCGTCTACTAAGGTAAACTGACACATAAATAGATAAATAAATAAAAATTAGTTCTGATAATGTACAAGAAAAACAAAAAAACTAAAAAACGTATCTACACAAGTTATGTGTGTGTGTCTGTTTTAAATAATAAAATTTAATGTTATTTTTATATGAAAGACAGAATTTAATAAGTAAGCGTGTTTTCGAAAGTTAAATTAATAATATAAAAATTGTTCCAACGATAACATTTCTTATGGAACTTTTTTGAGCGCTTTAGTGACAGGAGCTTTTAAGCTGATTAAGTCCATTATTATTGACGAGGCGGCCGATCTATTTTAGGATAGTATAAAACACTTTCATACTATCGCTTAATTAGATCACTAATAGCCTACGGGCTTAATATTCACAAATTGCTTCATTAATGAATTAGGATAGCTTAACTTTTCGGGTAGACTAACTGCTACCCGTAACTTTAACTGCTCTATTCGATATTTTTTTTTTAATTAAACCAAAATCGAGACGATGATACTTGACGTTCACAGTATTACTGCCCTTTACTTATTCCACTGGAAATTCAGGAATTTATGTTAAGGTGCCATTAGGGTGATAAACCTAATACTAGGTTAATTTAAATAAAAACATCTCTACATAATTATAACCATTTTACGGTTTCAATAAAATGTATTAATTTACCACAGATAGCGCGAAAGGAAATATCATGAAATCTTTGCATTATACAGCGTATATTATTTCAAATCCCTCACCACTGCGACCTTCGCCCCATAATTTTAAAAAATTAGCGCTATAAACATGCCACTTTTCCTTGCCATATAAAAATAAAGATGGACGCTGATTAAAACTAGTCCCAGAAGACGGAAAATATGACTTGCAACTCGAAGAAACTATATCACCAATGTACCAAATTTCCTTAAGCCAACCACAGAGTAGGGCCCAAGAAACGTTAATGGTAGCCAGCTTTATATATTATATAGCTTAATATATTGTTGACAAGCTGTTGTTCTGATTTTTAGACAAATGACACTGATTAAGCAACGACCTCCTCTAATCTGATTACCAAAATATTTGTATATCTTAAGTTACAGTTCCACGTCCCCTTGCAGAGTCGGTACTGCGCCGGTTTTGATGGAGCTTGGTAGTGAGGGCTTCTTAGAGTCTGGGGTAAGTTCGTACTACTGGGTCTCGTAAGGTTATTTTGTGAAAGTGACTTTTGTCCGCGGCTGTACTAACATAAAGTTCTGTACCATATATAGAGTCGCAATAGCTCAATGGTAAAGGAATGGAATAAAATCCGCAAGGTATCCGGTTCAAACCCCGACGCCGCTGGGCTATTGTCGCACCCACTCCTGACACAAGTTTTTTATGTCTATTAAAAGGTTTAGTAATATTGTTTAAAAATATATATATCCTTTTCTGTATCCTATCCTAGTACGCGTGTATCCAAAAATTCATGATAATCGGAGACGATCCCGCCAGAAATTCGTTGGCCACTCTTGTAAAAATATTTCTAACTAGCGGACCTGGCAGACGTTGTCTTGACCGTATTTTGTCTCGAATGTTTTATGAAATTCTACAATTGTACGTTAAACAAAAGGTCTAATACTAGATCTAGTTTCTAGCATTTTTTTAATATTCTTTGGAGGTTTAAACTTTCCCTGAAATAAAGCGAAGAAAACAAGACAAACCGGTCTGAAATCGGTCCAGCCGTTTTTGAGTTTTAGCGAGTATATAGAACAGCAATTGATTTTTATATACATATACTAGCAGACGCGGCAGACGCTGTCTTGCCGATTTGTGTTCAGGCGAAAGATCCAGTACCGACGCCATCTATTTGAAGTATCGAAAAATCTGTATTTTTTGGTATTTTTAAATAATCTTTAGACTTTTCCTTTCCTTTCTTAATTCTCTTTAAACCTTCCTGAAATAAGGAAAATGAAAAACAAAACAAACAGAATTTATATCGGTCCAGCCGTTATTGAGTTTTAGCGAGACTAACAAACGGCCATTGGTTTACATGGTGACTGGTGAGACACCTAGAATACCTAATGAGGGTACTCGGTACTCGATTCTCCTTATGTAATAAAAATAGGCCAAAAATACTTAATTTTGGCCAAATTTCCTTAGAAGTAGATGAAGTGTGGCCTTACGTTCTGTGGCTAATTTGCTGTTGGAAAAAGTTAGTTCGTAAATCCATTTTCCAGTGTAATAAAAACTGAACAGTTATAAAAAAGATTTTATGACGACTGTCAGTCGGAATTAAACGCGACATTAATTATGAGTTATTTTTTTTTGCTACACTAATTAAACAAATAAGTAATTCGAATGAGTGAAATAGGTATTTTTGCCTGTCCTAAGCCAGAACTAAATTGTGAAGGGAAAACGGACCATCACGCTACTATGTCCATGCATTCCGTACACAATTAGTGAACTTTCTCTTAATCTCACGTAGTAGTTAATTGATATTTACATTTATTATTAATTTTTCGTCATATATCATCATCAAATATCAGATCCTCGAGTATCATGTCTCGCCAGTCAACCTTTATATGTATATCTTCATCTTCTAAGCTTTATCCCGGTTAAATACCAGGGTCCGCTTAGATTGTAGAGGATGTGGCTGTGGGGCGAGTTAAGATAACCGATTGCCATCTCAATATGTATACGTACCGTGGTTGTATTGTTTTAAATCAAAAGCAATGGCTGTGATTCACGATAAAAAGCCAATGAGTTTATGTTTGAATCATTCAATGTAAAAATAAATGTTAGTTTTTATTATCTTAATAATTAAAACATATATACAGAAACAGGCTTAATCAGGTATTAAGGTTAAAAATCGAACGCCATCCGCGACTATTCGATTATCCTACCTAATGTAGATTATCACAAATTCTCCGCGGCATACTTCCATAATGCTATTTGACATTAGGAACATACCAATTTTCATTTCTCTCCGCATTACGAGGATTACGGGCCCAATTTTCGCGTGCCCTCGCACTCTATTATTGTAAATAATCTTGTCACTAATCCTAGTCCGATTACCGAACGGCGGGCTCACGAAAATTCAAATGGGCTCAAATGATGCGGTTCGAAATTCAAACGGGCGTGTAATTTCTAGAAGCGCGCCATGTGCGGCGCCCGGGGCGCGCGTAACGTTTTTATACGCGGCGCCGCGACGGCTACCCGTTCGGAAACGCGACCTGCTAAACGAGCGTAGCGCAAATACATTTACGGGCGGGTTGGACAGATAATAAAAGCTTTTATTGGTCCACGCACACACACTTGTCGGTTTTATTAATTTCGACAGGATGTGTCGGTTTACAGTTCGTGGTCTCTGTAGTGTCAAAAACCTTTGGAAGGGTATGATTGGTTGTGTCATTTTTGTTTCATACCCCTTATATCTGAAGATTTAAAATAAAAGAAAGAAAAAAGTTGGAAAATATTAACAATGAACATTTATTCATTGGATCGTTCACTGGATGGATCACAGGATATTTCAGCACATGTTATCATAGTGAGATATCCAGGGATACATATATTAGAGGAGTTTTCCATACTTGTTGAAAATTAATGTACATAAGGGAATTCATAATTATGAATGTATGTAAATAAATAAACTTTTGAATTTGAATTTGAGACTTCAGAATGCGTCAAATAGATGACGTTTGTATTATACCGAAGCCAGACATGGTTCAAAGTCTTTGTACATTTTTGACCTTGAAATCTATAAAGTACTATAAAACTTTGTACAGTTACAAAAGTCAAGTCCCCGGCCACAGTACATGATCATTGAAATGAAGCTATATCTGGCTCTGGCATTAGACCTGTTGACTAACGTGCCATGTAAATTATTATCTCATAAAACTTTTTTATGCAAAAGACAAAGGATTGGCTAATAAGAGACAAGCCTAACTTGGGGCAAGACAACGTCTGTCGGGTCCGCTAGTGTATGTTAAAAGAACCGATCAAGTTCGCAACACCACACTGCGTTCCACGACATGTGAAAAAAAAGGAGGGCTGAAGAAATTTTTAATCGTGGTTTTTAAAAAATGTAACAGTTGCGATGCGGTAATCATCTTTTGTGTTACTACAAACATGCGGCATATTGCGGCGTGGCCCTATCTGATTAGGCAAACATTATGAAAGGGCTGGTCGCTGTGACCTCTCGCTGGAGGCGCAATGAGTAATAGACCGCTCGCGGTGCACGGGTTAGCTATTTGTTTTGGGGCAATTCTTTTAAGATTTTTTTTTAAGGGTTAATAGCTTACCGTACCTTTTTATGATGCGTGTAATATTTATGAGGGTGATATTAGCAATGTTTTCTTATAGCCTTTTCATAACATCAATGTATATGTTAATGCGAATAATATTAGTATCATAGTAGTCACATTTATTGATATATATGTATTCATAGTTCTACTTTTATTTTGTGTTAACATTATCTTTATTTTAATTTATGAACGCATGGAGGAAAGGGAGGGAAGATATAGCCTGCGTGGTTCAATAAGGGGGGGTAGGGGGGGGGAGGGGAGGATGGGGAGGGAGCGAAGGCTGATGGTTGGGAAAGGAGGGGGGATTAAACTCCAGTCGTGCGTCAGAGCTGACACACAATATTTTTTGGTACGAGTGCCGAGTCGAACGATGAGTCAAAATATTTAATATATCTATTAACTATATACGTATACCTTTTCACCGTTAACATTGACATATTACATATAATTTAGTGCACAAGACACACCTTATTTTAAGTGGCTACTGACGCCGATGGCCACCAGCCACTTAGGAAGCAATAGGGTCGGAAAGACCGGAGGTGGCAAGGTGTGCGAGACATTAGTCCAGGCAGGAAATACCTTCTTCCCCACGTAGTGCGGCACGATGAGGTCGTCCCGGGCGTGCAGGATGAGCACGGGCAGCGCCGGGGCGCGCGCCAGGTGCGTGTCGGACTTGAACTCGTGCTCCGGACACGCGCGGAACGGCGACACGAACGAGTCCTCGAAGTACGGCAGCCATTTCACGAACTGGAAGATACGTAATAAAATAATTACATATGAATAAACACAATGACCGGCTGTACTGATTTCTCTAATTCTTTGTTTCCTATGTTTGTTGTTGTCAGGAGAAAGTTCTTATGAAAGAAAGAAAATAGGAAAATTGAGTGGAAATTTAAGAATACTTAACCCCCATATTTAATTATTTCTAATATAACCCCAGGCGCTCTTGAAAACTTAAACTTTTACTGTTACAACTAAACATAACATTGACAAAATGCGTACTGCAAATATCATCAAACAGGATAAAATGAATGACTGACTATTCTTATGTCGGAGCCCGACGTAACTTCATTTGAATGATCATATAGTGTGGCCGGGGACTTTGTGTAGCTACGCAAAGTTTTGTAGTAGTACTTTGTGGTCTTCAAGGACAAAAATGTACAAACACTTTGAGCTGGCTCCGGTACCATAAAATAGTATATAATTTTTACTTACTTTTGATGTTTCTAAATTACTGCATAATGATATTTAGAATTAGACAAGTCAATTCTTTGGCACTATTAAACATTTTCAGAAAGGGTTGTTTTTAACATTACCGACCTTGGCTAGAGGATGGTTCTGTACTTCGTCTGCCAAATTACTGAAGGGTGCCTCCAATATGAGCCCACTCGGTAGGGGCAAAGGTTTGGGTCGTTCCAGCAGTTCCGTCGACAACTTCTCCAGGTTGCCCAACAAGTGGGACGATATTCCAGTGCCTGAAAACCACGTTAGGATTTTTTTAATTTAAAAATATGTTTTCTAAGTACTCACATACATACAGTAAGATTAAAAAATACATAAAACTAGCTTTAACTCTCGACTTTGTCCGTAATTTTTTCTATAACTTTCAACCAGTAATTAAATTCATTCAAATTTCATTTTCGTAATAAAAAATAGTCTATGCCCATTTATGACCTTGAGGTTCAATCATATACACACAAATTCATCAAAAAGTTCAGCGGTTTAGGTATTCGCGACGCTATGACAGAGTTTTGGAAATCACATCTCTGTTGCAAAAGCTCAAAAGAGACTGACTGTAAGTAAAAAGCACATCGATTTCGTTAAATTACGTTCGAGTTCGAAATCCAGAAGCAAGCCTTTCTCCATTTTAGATACTACACCCGATTGGGCTCTTTTGACGGATACGTATGAAAAACATTACAAAATCCCAGAGGATGTTGTTGTCTCGTCATCCAGGCCGGACATATTCCTTTACTCAAAGACGCTAAAACACCAAGGAACCTATTTCACTTATTCGAATCACTAATTTGTTTAATAAGTATAGCCAAACAAAGCAGCAACGGGAACATCAGCATATGCATTCCAAGAAGCAGCAATGGGAGCATCAGCGTATGCGTTCCATGGAGCAGCGAAGGAATCTCCCCAGTCAGGTGCATCCCACGCTAAGCCATCGTATACAGACCCAATATATTGGCCGAAGACACACTGAAAAGTCATTTCGTTTAGTATTTATAGAATTAGGCTTAAGGTAAACTTTAGTTCAAATTGGATGTATCACTTTACTCATTTGGTAAAAGTATAAAAAGAGCAAATGAGGCCCAAACACATCTGCACTGAAAATATATTTATTAGTTCGAAAACACTAAGGTACAAAAGGTGTGAAAAATGTGAATTTACATTTTTCACAACCTTAGTGCCGTATACCTGCCAAAGCCACGATTACTGAAACTTCATAATGGGCCATTATTCTTAACCGTATAGAGAGCACGCACTGATAAACTTTCAGGTTTTATAAAATTCCGTAAGTCTGGCTGTTCAGGGGTTCTTACTCTATTGATTCGTACACGGTATGTGCGACCAAACCTATTGTTATCTAAAGGTGGGCTTAGACCAAATGAATATAGAGATAGAGGTAAACAAAACCTCTCCTTCTAAATCTTTTATTGCAAACGAAAGATCTTTCTTAACTTATTATAAAAACCGTTTTTATAATTAGTATGAATACCGCTCACGAAAGTCTAAGTTCTAAAATCTTTTTTAACGTTTATACTAGATTATAAACGAGCAAAAACTCTACGTCTGTTTAAACTAAAAGATTTGGATAGAGAATGAGAGAATGGGTATAAGCTTGTCTGATGTAAATAGGCATTAAAAAGTGCCTTAGTAAATTCGCGCGATCGCATCGAACTTCAATTAGGACACTTCTTAGACATCAATATATATGATCGCACGTTTATACGAACTAAGTTCGCTCGCATCGCGCATTGGCGTTCTATTAGGACGATGCCTTGTCTCTCGTTTATTTTAATCGTTATATTTACTTGGTTAGACTGTTATTGTCATTTTTTTCTGTATTAATTGGCAATATCCTGACTTGGTTTTCTGTACAATTATGTGTGAATAAGTTTATGAATAAATGATAAATTTTCAAAGATGGCAACTGGTACCACAGAGATGTGCGAAAAAATCCTTCTAATAATTGACTCTATGTGGTCTCATTTCGAAAGTACGGCTGCTTCTACAGAGAGCTTTTGGAAAAAAGGAAATTTTACATAAGTATTCCTCAACTTACTTGTGCTAGAAGTACTTGAGCAACGAAGAGTAGTCCAGTTCTTGCAGCCATTGTGTTATTGGATTTAATATTGTAATGATTAATGTATTGATTGCATATTGCAGTAGCTATATATACAAAGTATTGCAAACGTTTTTCGTTATAAACTGATATGGTGACATCAGTTATAACGTATAAAAGTAAAATTTAAATGAAATTAAGTAATTAAATATATGTGTCAATTATATGTGATTTGTTTAGCGATAGGTATTTCGATATCAGTTTTGTAATTCCTTCCAGCAAAAGATTAAGTTTTCAACTGTTTTTTTTCGTGTAAGTATTTTTAATTCTTTTACCTGTCCGTCATTTCTTAACTACTGCCTTTTTAAGATTATTATATTATTTATTTTTCGCCATAGAGCATCAATTCTTTAACGCTAGTAAGGCAGAAATGGAACGCGTGATGTATCTGGTGAGATTCCTACTCCGCAGGGCTTTTATCGCACCCACTTTTGATACGAGGATGACGTCAGATGGCAATCAGTCATCTTAACTCGCCCCACAGCCACATCCTCTACAATCTAAGCGGACCCTGCTACTTAACCGGGATAACGCTAGGAAGAAGAAGAATAGACAAGGGGCAAACTGACAGGTGCTTTATTTGAGTGACAATCAACGTCCATGGTAAACTTGCCTACCAGAAAGCTTGTGGATGTGCTGCCGGCCTTTGAAAGATGAGGACGCTCTATTTAGGGTTCCGCGGTTCTATGAGGAACCCTTATAGTTTCACTATGTCCGTCCGTCCGTCTGTCTGCCCTAGCAAACTTCTACAGTTGTGAACATTAGTAAATGGAATTTGGTACACTTATGTACTGCGTATAGATTTTCTTATTGGCATTTGAAAATATAATAATTTTACATGTGAAGTGGAGCTGAATTTTTTTCATTCAACCCCATCGTGTGAGATATCATTGGATAGATCTTTAAAAATAAAGGCGAGGTTTCTCACACAGCTTTTTTATTACTTTGATACTATTTTCGAGTTTTTCAAAGTGTTCTGCAACTTGACCCAAAAACTATTAGATGTAGAGTCTTAAAATGTTCCGTGTCGATAGAATATGCAAAACTCTCATGAGAATAAATATTTTGAGCGGAATCGGACTGAAACTTTTGAAGTTATTTTATAATACCTTTATCGCGTATCAGGTAGGTACAGAACCCTTCTTTGTAAACGTGACACGTTCTTGGCCACTTTACTGGAAGTCTTATCGGTTTGGCAACCCCAAAGCTCGATTTTTTATCTACAGACATATTATGGTAAGAGGCAAGATTTTTTGCAAATTACACGCATTTTGTGGCAGTCACGTGGCATTAAATCCTTTAGAGAACGCTCTGAATTTTTCAATGACTAACTAAGCCTGATTAATGACTAGGCTGTATAATAAAAACGGGCTTATAACTGCAAATCTAGGCCAGCCAATTGATTACCCAAAACACCAGTTATTTTATAATTGGTACTGGTACTGCGCTCCATACAATGATCAGCGTGTCACGGAAAACAATCGCTTCTAGTGAAATTATAATAATTTTTATACATACAGGCGGTAAAAGACATCGTACCGCAAACTTTGTGATAAGGTAACTAAACATTTAATGTCCTAAATAAATCACAAAAATCATTCATCTCGGAAATGATAGGTTACAGATATTACCATCCTCATCCCATTCTTGAGCGTGCAACATTCGTGAACATTGGGAAACAACCGTCAACAAAACGTTGACGCGCAAAACAAGTCAACGACCGACGCCGCGCTATCAATGTTATGGTTTACGAAGTACTTTTAAGTTTTATTTACAGTGCGGTTTGATGTATAATATTGAAGAAAATTGTTTCTAATTTAAAATCGCATTGGGACAGATAGTAATAATGATATTATACAGTATTTAGTTTTAAAAAAATGATTAAAAAGAATTGTACATTTCAGGAAAATGGCGACGACAAGTTTCACTACTGGGGAGAATAAAATCGTGTACTGAACCCATGGGATGCGTATCCGATACGATGTCTTTTACACCCTGTACGCTTTTTATATATACTAGGTAGAAAAATCTTTTTAAAATAATAACAGAGAATGAACAAAAAAAGCAATAGCATTTAGATTCAATACAGTTGTGTTCATTCAAAGCTGATGTGCTTTCATATAGTATCCAATTATAGGGTGTAGGCTTTGAAATATGGATTACTAGCTGTTTCATGCAACTTCGTCCACGTAAAATTAAACTTGCAAGGACCTTATGAAAATTTTTTGCCTAGTTACGTTCCCTCCCCCCTCCCGGTGACGCTGTCGAGGCCAATAGGGCCAACAGCAAGAACCACAAAAAAAGAAGTTTACCTATGTGGGATAAACCTATCGTGTTATAGGGGGGATTACAGTATATACACTAGCAGAACCTGTGCTGCGATATCCAGTTCTCTAGGAGTATACATCTGCTCCGATTGTGGCTGTTCTTGTCATAAGTATTCTCTCCATTTACGATTAACGATAATATTTGACATATAAAATCCAGGGGTAGCGGAAGCTATTAGGTATACCTTAAATCATATCTTTGATTAAAAAAAACAATTAAGGAAGCTCAATTTATGGCTGTTCTCTATAGAGTTTGGAGTGATTCCAATACTCTTTGGTAGCCAAGGGTCAAGTGCGAGCGTTGCATGCGGTGGCTTCGTGAAATTCGGAGTAATTGTTTTGCCAATTTTCTGCTTCATTGGCTCAAGATGCTGGCTCGAAGACAGGATGTTTCGATTAGAATTTCAAACGATTTAATTTATTTTATAATTAATGGAAATTTTAAAACAATTTTATCTTTCTGTTTGTGAACGGCGTGTACGATTTTAAATACAAAATAACAATAATATAAATTAAATATTATTAACTGTTTAATTTGCAAAAAATTGGCAGCGTTGTAAATTTTGCCAAACTTTTCAAACATGTGATTACAAATGTCTTGTATTGGAAAGTTTATAGTACAAATAAATGAAAGAAAGAAAGGTAAAGGGGACACGTGAGTGAGATAGCTCATATGGATAGTATGAAGTATGAAAGAGAAGGTACACTGAAAAATATTAAATTTGGTTTGACGTTATGCGAATGTTGCAAGTATACACAACGTAGTATAGAATATATTTTCTAAATACATTCCAATGGTTTAGGCCATAGGGGATGATTTTTGTCCCTTCATTTTGGGAAAATAAAACAGCTACAATAATTCTGGTAATTTATAAACTAATTTTCCTACATTACGCCGACAAATTTCCACTTAAATTTATTAACGATTATTATAAGTAAATTTATGTAATTTATATCCGAAAATTGTTCAACTTTCAAGAGTTTTTTTGCATTATTTACCTTTAGACAAACAATAAATAATCTTGTAATCGTAGATGGATAGATAATGCATTGGAATCTTTATCTAATAAGATAACGTTCCTTCGATTACCATAAATGATTATATAGATTAAAGATAATAAATATAATATTACTATTATTGATTAACATAACGTGAGAGAATATTACTACATCTTTTATATGTATTAGAAGAAGCGCCACGCTCGCAGTCCTTTTGGTCTTCAACCAAATTGGTTTGGCGCGTCCGGGTACCAGTACCTCTTTCTCATATAAGATCGGCGTAAAGTGATGGTATTGTTGTTGCGCTTCGTTCTTTTTGCGAGAGTTCCCAGTGGCCTAATCTCGCTATTAAAGACTGGCAACGCATCTGCTAGCCTCCTGGTGGTGCAGATGCCCATTGGCGTCGGTAGTCTCTTACGTTACGTTAACCGCCTGTATGTTTGCTCCTTGTAAAATAAAATATAAAACATGTGGGTCGCAAGTCCAAGGTTCTCTCAGGAATCATCCCTCTGCAATCTGGACCAGACAAACGGTGAACCTTGAAATGCTAATAGTTGGTTACACTGCAATGTAAGACTCTGTTTAAATTGTCATTCTTTTTTTTTATATCTTACAAGGGGCAGACGAGCAGGCAGCAAGCACCGGAGTGCCTACCGGCGCCCATGGACATCTGCACGACCAGAAGGCCAGCAGAAGCGCTGCCGGCCCTTAATGACTCAGATGGCAATCGGTCATCTTAACTCGCCCCACAGCCACATCCTCTACAATCTAAGCGGACCCTGGTATTAAACCAGGAGAAGGCTAGGAAGAGGAAGAAGAAGAAGAAGCATTGGAAAAAAGACGCTCTTGCCTTCTCACAATATCTCATCTTCTCTTTCATGTGATAGCTTCATATTGTGGAAAGGCACTCTAAGGTGGAAAGGTTTTTGTGCGAGGAGTAAAAGGTGGGTGCGTAGATCTAAATGCTCAACCATCGGAAAGGAAGATCTTCGTGTCCGGTCTAGTTAAGAGTTGCCCGGGGCAGCCGTGCCCCGGCGACAGTTGTTCCTCGGAAGGTCTATATATAGTAATCGTGAGTAGAAACTTCGCTAGCGTGAGTTGGTTTATATGAAGATTTTTAGTGTTTGTACTGCGGTCGTCGTCATTCGTACAGCGCCACCTAGTTTGCTTTGGTGTAACCTTTTCCACTCGACATCATTGGCATCTCGATATGTAGCAGCGGCTACATCATATAAAAATTTCCTGCAAAGACTTCCTGATTATCAGGCCACCTCCTTTTTAGCCAAACGTGATTATAGTAACTGTAATGATTGATTTTATTTACATTTTGATTTTATTGAAATCAAAGACACATTAAATTTAAAATAAACAAAATAATAACGTTAGACAAATGTTGAAATTATTTTATTAGTATTTTTGGTAATTACGCAGTTTGGTTACTTTTCTCAAAAATGCATATTTTTTTTCTTCTCGAAGTTTTTGTCTGCATTCTAATGAGTAATATTCCGTTGGGGGAGGCTGACATTCCGCGTGAAACGTAGCTCTGTTAGTAGCGGACGGGCGATCGCCCTGACCGCTTCGCGATTATTTTTGTTTTAAACTCAGAAATGCGTGTATATGTGTGTGTATAATGTTAACATTAACGTCGAATTGGTCCAAAATGCCCTATTGTATCATTCATAACGCAAACTCTCAACACTCGAAAATGTCAGCCTCTCCGGACGGAACATGACTACTCATTAGAGAGCAAACAACAACTTCGACAAAAATATGTATGCATTTTAGGAAAAAGTAACCAAACTACATAATTACCGTATTTTAAAGTGTTTAAAACATTCTACGTTTTTAATAGATTTAGTTGCCCATGCACCACTACTTTCTCAGTTATACTGCCTGCCCGTTTGCCCCTTTGAATTCGTATATATATAAAAAATACATAGACAAAATATACGGTGCAATAATTCTTCGTTCCCCATGAAAGATTCCTATTTTAGTTTACCAAGTTATTTTACGTTCGTCTGTTTTATAAACGAATTGAATTAAGTTTTAAAGCTCAACAAAGAAAAACTGCAGTCAGTAATAATAGTCAATCAATAAACAAAAGAATGGCAAACAATTTTTTATTGACTGCCCTATATTTAGGGTCGAAAATCCTTCAGCACAGAGAATATGGTTCTAGCACTTGAAAGACTTGAAGCCGTCAGACCAATCATGAAAAGGTTTATATTGGCACTCAATCGTTATTTGCTAACTTTATTGAACGTGGAAAAATTGGCTTAAGGATTTTTATTCCAAGGAGAGAATGGAAGGAAATATTTACTACGTTTGATTGCACTATGTACTAATTAAGAGGAAATAATTCCATTCACATCTAGAGCTTTATTTACCCATAGGTGCTGGGTATTGGCCTCTTGTTTGTATGGTACCACTACATCTTACTGTATCGGTGATCGGTCTTGTATTACCACCCCTATACTCGTATAGGTGCTGGGTATTGGCCTCCTGTTTGAATGGTGCGTGCCTACTGCCTGCTCGTCTGCCCCCTTGTAACAAAAAAAAAAAAATGTATTATATCTATGTTATAGAACAAGCCGAAAATTTCAATGATTTGATATTTTTGTAACATATACACTTGATGTAATAAGATGTTGTAAAAAAACGTATTTTTGTGAGCTGGCTAAACCAAAGATAGAACAAAATAATGTACTACGGAATTGTACACTTTAAAAAGATCTATAATAGAGTCCGCGATGACATATGTCTATCTCCTAAATATAATCCACAGGAACGATTTTTATCTTTTACATATAACAAAAAATTATGAACTATTTACGAAGCAATTTTAAAGAATACCGTACTAATCATTATCTTAGACCAAAATTCACCTTTACAGTATGTCATTAAACTGGATATCTTAGAAGATATAAGAGATTTAAAATAGGGAGGCAGAGCGGGTCGGTGTCGGGCGCTCTATGACGTAAGCGACAAATAGATGTCGCTATAATTTATTTAAAAAAATAAGCCAACGTTCGGGTAGGACAACGTCTGCCGGGTCCGCTAGTTATATATATTTACAAAATATTATCATAATATAAAGCTATATAAATATAATATAATTGATTATAAAGCTTGTGAGTTTTAACACTAGTATTGATTTCTGGACGATGGAACAAATATCAAAGAGGTAACAATTCAGGCGTGTCGCACTCTTCGGTATCGTTGTCATTTTTCCACAACGTTGGAGACAATGTGAGCGTGTGCAATCTGTAGCGACGCCCAAAGGGTAAAATAATATATGACGCCTCAGTGTGAGCGATACAAATGAGCGACTTCTATCGTTATATTTGTATTTAAAATACGTAACATTTTGCTTTCATTTCCATTATGGCAGCATTTCTGGTTTGCTTTTGTGATCATTAAATATAGGATTATGTTTTAACATATAGTATTTATACTAGGTTTTTGTTCCATATAAATCCATTCCGTTTTTGTCTTTGAAACACTTATAAATGTTTTTTTTTGTTGTATTTTTAGAATACGAGAATAAAATATAACTTAAATTATAACTAATATTATATCCTTTATACATTTAGTTGTTTATGCAACTAGAATGGATACTAACTTAGCCGCCTGCCCCGTATTATCTACAAAAAATTATACTGTCATATTATATACAAGTACCAATGAAACAGGTGTTGTTTTCGTTATACATATACAAGGGGAATTGTGAAACCAACGTGACAGGTCACCTTGAACAGACGTCAGAAACACTCACTGCTGATATAGTGTTTCAATTTATATTCGCGATATTCAATTTATGTCCGCACCGTTCGCCGTCTGAAACAAGAATGACCACGAGCTTTTTTTCTGAACTTGTAATGCTGTTGGTTAGGGTGATCTTCATAGCGTCAACGGAAGTGGATCGCGAGCCCGCTGTGCGTCCATCCTACTAATATTATTAACGCGAAAGTTTGTACATATGGATGTATGTAACGTAATGGATTTTAATAAAACTCTGCAATAATATAGTTTATACATCAGAATAACACATTGGCAATAAATTATAAAGATATTGTTTGAATTGTCTACAATATAAAGATAAATGTTAGATAAATTCAGTAAGTAGGAGAAAATTCTATCATCTGCGGGCTATTCTGGCGTGCGCTGGAAAAACTGTAAGAGTTACACGTATACAGTGTATGGAGGAAATGTTTATCTTAAATAGTTTGTACGAATAAGCCCGCGGGAAAGGGAAAGGGAAAGGGAAAGGGAAAGGGAAAGGGAAAGGGAAAGGGAAAGGGAAAGGGAAAGGGAAAGGGCTGGAGCAAAAGGCGGATTTCAGCTGATGTATGAAATTTCATATTATGATTATCATCTTTGAATGTAATTTTTTTGGTAAAAATCTATGTCACTGAACTTCTAAACGGCTGTGCAGATTTTGATTATTTTTCTGTCATAAAGGTTAACATGGAAAGCATACGCTAATTGAAAGGTTACAAGAAACGAGTTCAATTGAGTGTGAAGAAAAAAAACCTCTCATAAATGTAATTATATAATTTTTGAACATTAATTATATTTTAGTTATCTTATTGGCACGTGCATCCGTCCGTTTCCGTTCGGTCACGTACGGTGGGGTTCGAGGAGGGTTGGGGAGGTTTTTCGGTCGATGACTTTCCTCATGAGGGTTCCTATTAGCTACTGCCAATAGATCGGCCTAAAGCTGTGCTGTCCCGACTCTTTCCTACCACTTATCTGAGAATGCAGATAAGGAAGAGACAAACAGGGATGCCTTTATCTTTTTTCTTGCCTTAAGTTTTTTATCGTATCGTGTGAGAAGTCGGTTTGATGCTGTGATCGTTTTAATGATAATTTGTTTAGTACACTGCCATATCGGTTCACTTCTTTTGAATCAATGGAGACTTTATTCAAAATAGTTACAGAACTACAAAAAATATTTCAAGAAATATAAACAAAAAAAAAACCTTCAAAAATAATACATAATATTACTCTGTAGTCTTATAACTTTTTGAAACGTCTTATCACGAAATCTCTAAAACTGCGAGACATACAAATATAAATTTGACAGTTGTAGACATCCGCAAAGAACGGTTTTTTATATAGAGGCATATTAAGGACGTGTAAGGTCTTTCTTAAGTTCTAAGCAGATGAAGTCACGGGAAACAGCTAGTTTTAAACATAAAGCCAACATTATTAAATTTTTCCCTTAAAAAAATAAGTACCTATCCCTTTTCCTTGAATTTAGTCATGAAATTAAGTAACTGGTTGCACGCGGTAAATTGTGGCGAGCGTCCGCTTTAGTGTCAATAAATCTGATAAAGACATTCCAAGTTGCAGAGGACTCGCCCCCCCCAGCAGCCCGAGACTCACGGCTGCAAGTGGTGGTAGTATTGTGGCGACACACGGCCGTGCGGCTTGTGCAACATCGTGACCAGTGCCAACAGTCTTTGTACGTGTTTAGCCACTACACACTTAGGTAATAATTTTGAGAAAATAATTAAAACACATGGAATGTTTCAATTAGAAAGGACGAAAAGTGTTGTCACTATACTGTGTCAGTATGTATACTGTGGGAATGCCATAGTGTGTATGTCAAACTTTAAGACGTATTTACGACGTATTATTAAGAGAACGTTTTATATGCCTGTATTAACATTTTCTCTCTAATTTTACGGTTTGTGCTAAAATTCGTTTAAACTTTGTAGAAAATGAGTATAGATATAGATATAACGTGGAACAGTCGTAGTTCGCTCATTAGTATAATTTACCGTTTTTTTATATAAACACTTAACTCTTAAAAATTCCTTGCAGTGTGTCGTAGAATAGAATTAAAGTCGGATTTATACAAAGTAACTCCGTCCGTAGACATCTCACGTTCGAACCTGATTCATGCGGTACTGCTTTGTAACTGCTAAAATTAACTGCTGTTTCACAAAGAAGTTGCCGACCGTTAAAATCCGACAGCTAAAATTTAAGTACCGTGAATGGTCTTTAATTTAGATGCTTTATTTTATTTCTTAAGAGCGGGTACGTAGTTATTTGGCTACCTTTAAACACTTACGACGCTGCCACAAGAGTCCACTTAGGAACTACCATTTCTAAAATGAATCCAGTCTCGTGGAATACAGATCCAAAGTATATAAATTTTTCACTAATTTTCTTGTCTACGCCTGCAGTAGAAATTTATTCCTGATCATTTGTTCCACACATGTTGTATTAGACCTTGGCTATATTGTTTGAAATACTTCTATTCTGTAATAATTCAAGGGTTGTCTCGATGCTTCAGGATAAGTCTGTGCCCATCTGTTTGCTATCACTTCTACTGGTAATAAAATTTTTGTTAATTTTCTCTTTGTCCTACTAATTTCCTTTTATTAGATATTTCAATATTGTCTATTTTGCATTCCTATCATTTAAATAGTACAGTTTATATTTGCTTTTGAAAGAACATGTCATATATTTTATCTATATATGTACATGCATATTTTGACGAGTGACTAGATCTAATGTTAACTAAATCTATTGTAATCTATTAAAGTATATTTTTGTCACTGTTTTTAGTCATATGAGTTACATAATATAGTATTTTGTAGTCGTTCAGTTGATGAACAAAAATAGATCCACACTCTTCGTTTACCACGGGTCCACGAAGATTTTGTCAGAAGCAAAATTTATACTCGTTAACTCTTTACTTGTTTTAGAAAGCCTCTTTGAAAGTAGACTACGGAACTGTGGCATTTTACGACAAAAAGTACTTCTCAAGCGCATCAGTAAAAGTAAGAAGATTGAACCGAAGTGATCATACAAAATATGGAAATTTTCAAGCAAGTACGAAATTTACTATGGACCGTACTGTCATAGTAAGTCAAATCAATAAAGTATTTCTTACTGTTTCACAAAGGATGGTAATAATTAAATTTTATTGTTCATCGAGTAGAAGGTCAAACTGATCTATACAGTGTAGGAGACCTAAATTACTAGTAATACGACAGTATCTTATGGATTTAGCTTGCTAGTAGTCATTTATCAATGTTCAGTCTTTTTCGACTCTTTGTTAGTCTACATATCCACATCGTATGGATCGGATGCATCGTATAGATCGGACGCATCTTACCAAGCGAATTGGAGTAAACTTTCTATTGAAAGCCATACAAGTGCGTCCACTTATTTGCACCATACGGATCGTACGAATTTATCGCTCGCGATGCTGGCCGATGACGTCATGCGAAATGCAAATCTCAATAAAGTGGCGCCGGCACTCCGATCGCTGGTACTGTGGATGCGTTGTAAAGAAAATCCGTTTGATACAATGCGTACGAAGCGAATATGTAGAGGCCTGCCTTTACTGTTCCACGTAAGATTTTCACTCGATATCCAAAACTGTCGATAATACATCGTATATCTTAACCACAATATTTCGTTCTACTGATGAAATACTTGAAATTTTAAATATTGCAATGACTTTTCTTTACAGGTTCACATTTACTTCAACGAGCTACTATCGAATAGATACAGAAGAAGTTTTATTGATTTAAATATTACTGTATGTGATTTAATTGAAAATGATCCATTCCTTGGTCCTGCAATAAGAGAAGCGTTTTCTAGAATCCCCGAAAAGGATCGTCCGCTTTCAGTTCTTAAATGTCCCATACC